>SAYO01024527.1:0-47349 GCA_004023745.1 Recurvirostra avosetta | reverse complement strand
CAAAAGCCTTGCTGAAGTTGAGGTAGACAATGTCCACTGCTCTCCCCTCATCTACCCATCAAGTCATGCCATCATAGAAGGCTATCAGTTTAGTCAAGCATGATTTCCTCTTGGTGAATCCATGCTGACCACTCCTGTTAACCTTCTTTTCCTCTACACCGAAGGAATTATTTTCCTTGGATCACTTTACCGCCCTCCTCTTAGTGATCAGGAGTTCAAGCAACCTATTTGTGTGCAGGAGCATCTGGTAGCCAGCCTGATGAGAAAATGCTGGGTTTACCTTTTGGCTTGTGGGCAAAAGCAGGTGAGGTGCTTGGAGGTCAGCAGACTCCAGCTGGGGTTAGAGGACTCAGGGATCAAGCTCACAAATCCAGGGAAAGCAGCCTGCCAGCTCTGGGACTTGGCTCTGCGTATTCCTACTTGCAGCTGCGCAAGTTCGTCTCAAATAATAATGCAGTCACTAAGTGGCTCTGTGTCTCTCTACTCCACTGGAACGGCGGTAGTTTTGGAATCAGAAATGTCAGGAACACAACCGAAATGTGCTGAAGCTGGCTTGAGGAGAGTTTCAAGCCTCTGAGAGACCTTCAAATACCTGCTCGTGAGTAGCAGGCCAGTTACTGGCCTGGGCTTTGTTGAACATAACGGCTTTGCGCTAGCTCTTGGTGTGGATGTAGCTGTTCTGGGTTGATAGCCGCTCTGTAAGTGACTGGGAGCGCTGGTGGTCTAATTTTTCCAGGAAGCCTGTGTGAGAGCTCATTGCTCTGCTGGAGGAGATACTGCCTTTGCAGCTCAGCTGAGGTCTAGGATTGTGCGAGCAGTTTGATCTGATTTGGTGCAAGATTAGGATCACAGGTTAAACTCCTTTTCTTGGCGTTTAGGGAGTTTCAAATATATGACCAGTACCTAGGCTGGGAGATTTCTGTGGCTACAAACCCATGTGACCATTGGCCTTACTGTTCTGCAGCGTGACAGGTTTATTTGAAAAATCAAGGGAGAGCAGTTGCCGCTTTGCGTCCAAAGTAGCGTGAGGTCATGCATTGGATGCTTTGCGTCTCGCTGACCTGGGAGCGGGGAAAGCAAGTGGCCACAGGAGTCTGAAGCCTTCAAAGTCAGGGTGAGAGGTGCTGTTATCTCTGTGAGATGGCTGCGACCCTTGCAGGTAGAATTTGGCTCTTCATGCTGCCTTTTCGCTAAAAGGCCTTGTTTGAAGTATCTCAGGTGTTCTTGTTCCTCTCCCAGCCTTGCAGCCACCTCTCCCAGCCTGTTGCCTTTCCTTTCCCTGCCCCTGCCAGGTGTCTGCGTTGTTCCTGTACGCAGGGGAGCACCTCGCCTTCCTCATTTTATGTACGCGTGTCTCTTTTTAGCTATCAGCAATGCTTTTTAACCTTTGCATGGGGTGGGACGGGGGTAGATATATCCTTGCGTGTGCTGCTTTGCCAGTCAAGTTGAGAGGGGGCAACCTCTGCTGTTGAAGAGGGAAGTGACAATTTCTAATCGCTCTCAGTGGCAGCCAGGGACTTACCCTCCTGACAGGGTGTACCCTGCCGCCCGGACCTGCAGCACTGGCTGGAGATAAAGGAAACAATACCGTAAAGCAGTGTCGTGGTTTGGGCAGATTGTGTCTGCTCCAGCAGCTGGAGCGAGTAGCGCTTTTCTAGAGGTGAGAAAATGTATTTGCTTCTTCGCTATCGTGGGAAAAAGGTGCCTTGGCACCTGGGCTGAGCTGCTGGATGCTTGCGGCTGTTTCCGTAAGGATGTAATCATACTGTCCTTGTAGGGACGGGTGGAAAGCTGAAAACAGCTGTGCTAAACAACGCGAGCCGAGGGAAAAGCTGAGAGTAAATAGCCTGTGCTTATGAGAACATTTTCCCTGCTGATCCACCTGGTCCTGCTGCATACTGCTAAGTCATTGCTTGTCAGGGCAGCGCGCTCACACAGGGGGTGGCTTCAATTTGCTCTTTTTTTTCTTTTTTTTCTTTTTTTCCCCGAAAAGGAGACAACTGTTCCTGTGTGGTTTTCTGTGGGCTCTGGCAGTGAGTCCCACTGGGCCATGGCAAACAGCAGACCTCTAGCCTGAGCAGGGAGGGCTGTAGCAGATCACGCTGGCAGTCTGGTCCCATCACCAACCTGTCGCTGGACCGTGCGGTGGGGGAGGCAGGAACTTGGGCAGCACTCCTAAAAAGTGTCTGTGCCTGCCTGAAGTTGCTGGTTTACACCCTGAGGGACATGGATTTTTTTTCATATTGAGATTTTGAAATAATATCTTGTCTTCCTCTGTCCTGCATCTTTCTGTTTGTGCATAGAAATGGTATAAAACTTCAGGAAAATATCCACCACTGTGGGCTTTAGACCGGAGATTGTTGGTCTTTTCAGTGTGCTTGCTGGTTCCCCTTGTGTGACTGTTCGCACACCACTGTGATGCCTCTGACGGCAGACAGTCCAAGCTCGGAAACCTCTGCACCCTCCCAACCCCATCCAGAGCTGCCTGGGGACCTGCTGTTCCTACGCAGGCGCAGCCAGGCTGGCGCTGTAGGGAGCTAGAGTGAGTCCAGCAAAACCGGACGCGTGCTGTGCCTCCTCCCCAGGGCCTGTGGTTCCAACAACAAACACTCCCAAAGGATCAGAAACGTAGCGGTCATCACAACGTGGTCCTAAGCCATGGAAGGAATGACAAGGTGTGTTACCATAGTGCAAGCTTCACAGATTTTAGGTGATCATTGGAAATGCCCTTTAGAAACAATTCTCTTGGATATTTTCTCTGGATATTTTCAGTAACTCTTCCTTATGTCTTTCTGCTGTAGGTTGTTGCTGACTTAAACATCCCTTCTTTGGTTTTCAGGGTCCCAACGTAATGGCGAGTAGTTTCCTTATGCTTTGATGTGCTGAAGAAGAAGGTAAAAATAAAAAATCAATCTTCATATCAATTTTCAACCCCTAAATTACCAGCAAGATGATTCTGCTGCTGATTTTAGTGCAGCTGCTCTGGCTGTACAAAGTCTTTTTTTTGCCGTGACCTGGTAAGGCAGCGTAGGAGTTTCGGTTTCTATACCCACTGATTGCTCCTCTTTTCACCTTGGACAGGCAGTAGTAGATTTTTCAAGCTCAGGCTCTCATTCTTCTTGCAGTAGGTCATCTCTCATATCATCATTCTGCTGTGGCATTTATCATTCAATTCAGGGACGCTGGGATGCAGTGTAACAATCCACTCGCACATTAATAGCAATCAATGACATTAAAAGAAAAAAAAATGGCCTGCCTACTTTGTGCCTGTGTGCTGTATAAAAGGATGCGTATAGAAGTGCAAAAGGCTAGTGATCTAGATCTGGGAACACAAGGAGGTGCACATGAGCTGTGTGAGATGCTCCCTCTTTCCGTGGATGTATGTCCACGCTGAAACTCAAGCTGCCCCCTGGGTTTAAAAACAAAACCAAACCAGCTTCCTAACCCCCCAGCTGTGCGTGAACCTGCTGAAGGTACCATTTTCATGCAAGTCCCAACCTTGGTGGCTTTGCAGCTTTGCCACGAGGGACGTCGGTCTCCCCGGATGCCGGTGTCCCAGGATGCCAGATGTTGCGCACATCAGCAAGGGTGAGAGAGGGTTTGGGAGGGGGGTTGCAGTAGGTATCCCGTTACTCTACCCCCAACCAAGAACCAAAGCACCTCGTTCCACCTCCCTCCATGCAGGAAGCACGGGAGATGCCAGCGTGGAGACTTAATTTTATGTTGGTTGCTGTGACGGTACCCTGAACCCTGCCAAACCAAGCAACTGGAACAAATCGCACAGCAGAGCTTGGCTGTCAGGCAGCTCTGTGCTTCTCCGGTCTGGGATGAACGCCCAAGCCTGCAAGCAGCTGGGAGCAGGTACCCGGGATGACTCCGGTAGCGCTGACTCCATGGTGTTGCTTCTTTTGGTCCAGTTTGGGGGCTCCCCAGTTGCTGTAGGAGCCCTGGAACCCAGCGCAGGTTCTCATTTCTCTGTAAGGGCTCTTGAAGATGCTATTTCAGTGGTCCTTAGGCCACTGACATTTTGTTCTAGTTATTACCCTTAATTTAAACGAAGTAATCTGAGACCAAAACCACCTGTTTGAGGTTTCCCCAGAAAATGAGTAGCACTTACCAAGCAGGCAGGGGACTGCCACATTATAAAACGCTAGCATGGCTGGGTAGCTTGCTTAAGATATTTGGTCTCCTGAGGGGGAAGTGTGGCCCCCCCAGAACGCTGCCGATGCTGAAGGCGCTGGGCGGACGGTGCTCTGCGGCTCCTGCAGGACCCTGGCTCGGACCTGCCTGCCCCGGTACGGCAAAGCCGACTCGCAGGTCAGCAAAGCAGCAGCTAGAGCAGAGCTGAGCTGACTCTAGCAGATCCGAGTTTCATTCCTAGTCACCTGACGTACATTTTCACCTATAGTAGCATTTTAATGGCTTTCCCCCCTGCACCCCCGGGGAAGGGAATCAATTTGCAAAAGGGAAATCTCGCTGAAGCCCCCTCTTCCTGTGCTGCAGGGGCTGGATTTCAAGCACAGTATATTATGGTGCAACACCGGTTATGAGAAAACCGCGGTGCTGTTTATCTTGCTGCTGTAGAGAGGTGCAGGATTAGCTCTCTGTAATCTCTCTTGTAAGAGGTGTGCTCATCCAGTGTGAATCAGAGGAGCTGCATCAGGTAAATGTGGCTTTTTTCCCTGAGATTAGACAGGCGGTTGATTTGGCCCACGGATCCGTGCTAATGCTATTGTGCCCTTAGTAGTTCTCAGTGGTTTAATCTCTCTCTGGAGTGTAGTTTGTCTGTAGATAAAAGTGTAATTTTCTTACAGGAAAACTCTGGAAGCGGATAAACATCTTATCCATTAGTATTGCAAAGTTTAGTTTTACTGATTTTTAGTTTAGCCGTGCAGTGAGAACTGGCTTTACTCAATGACTAGATGCTTGTTTATTCTGTGCACATGTGAGAAAATAAAACCATCCAAGACTTCACTGTACCTCCCGTGCATTGTGAGGAATGCACTTCTTGGGATCTTTCTTTTCCTGTTTCCCCCGTCAAAGGAAATCAGGCAAAGGCATCAGGCTGCTTGAACATGTTTTATGTGAGCAAGAGGGTTTTTTGGGGAGTACAGTAACCAGTGCAGTAGTAATCTGGAATTTGCAAATAATGCCTAAAAACTTGCTCTTTGGCCATTCCAGGAGGCACGTGAGGGGTGCCTGGTATGAAGCCCAGAGCTGCTGCGCCTGTCCCGGGAGCTGCGGGCACGGCACCCGGCCAGTCTCCCTCCAGGGAGGATTTTGGCCGCCAATATTTGGCATAGCGGCGGCGGGGCTGCCTGCAGCTGGCCTGCTGGCAGGGAGGGTGAGCTGTGGTCACGACTGCAAACGCTCAGTGCATCACAGGGATGGAGCAAACCCACCCGCCCAGTAAACCGAAGGGAACCAGGAGTAACTGGTGCAGCTGCTGCTTTAGGGAACAGTAGCGTTTCTTTCTTTTATTTGTTAAATTCAGAGCTTGAAGGCAGTGTGTAGTACTGTCCTTGGAGTCAGCCTGCCACCGACTTGGCACACAGCTGATCTTCAGCCCAGCAGAGATTTGGGTATGTCTTTTGGTTCAGGTGTGACTGGGGGGCTTGTAGGTACGGGAGGGCACAACATGTCCACATCAGGGCGGCTCTGAAGCTTCAGCCTGTACCACGTGTGCAAACAAAGTGGGGTGCTCTGGGTGTGTGTGCGTGGAAGTAGCTTAATTTCAGCCTTCAAAGTCATCATCCCACAACGTCGAACTGCTGCGAACACACAGGAGTTACTCCTAGCTCCTGATGCAGTTTGGAGGACCCTTAATGGGAACTGAATTTGCTCTTGTCTCGTTCGTACTCAGTCCATTAGACAAGACCTTCTTGGTTAATTGAGAAGGGAAAAAAAAGGAAAGCAGTAATTAAATGAACATATGAAGCATGCACAGCCATGGGCCTTTTGACTTCTTAACAAAACCCTCATTGTAATTGTCACGACCCAGTCCGGGGTGGACCTGTAATGATTCTGCGCGTGAGATTAAGACACAAACAAGGTCAGATGCCGTCTGCTAAACTTTATTGGTATCTCCCTGCTTTGATTACTGGAACGAGTGATAGAGCAAAGGAGGGAGTAAAGGAAAGGGAGAAGAGAGAAGCAGTATTACGGAGCACAGCGAGAGTAAAGCCACCACCACTGACTCTCAGCATCCTGACGGTCCCCTAATTGTCAGCAGCGTCCTGTTGACTCACAATCCGTAGATCACAATGGTGGTGGGGGTACCCAAGTGTAGAAGCCATTTTTGCTTGGCCAATCTCTGGCAGTTGGTTGTGTGTCGTACCAAGTATCTTGGGAGACGATTGCTTCTGATGTACCTTGTGGTGGTCACGTACATCACGTTGGCGGACAACTTTAGCACATCTTGTAGCTTACTTCAGCAAGTTTTGGGTGTCTGCTTAGTTCGGCAAGTCTTGGGTGTCTGCTTAGTTCGGGAAGTCTCGGGTGCTCCTTGCTGAACAGGATGCTGTAGTCAACCGGGTGACACAGCTTATCTTACAACTTAGCTCAGCAAGTTTTGGGTGGTCTTTGCTAAACAGGCCTGCCAGACAGGATGTGGCCTGCTTGTGGTAAGCAAGTTTTGAGACATGTTGCTTGAGATATCTTAGCGGTCTCCGACAGTAATTTACTGTAAATGTGGCAATATGACCAAACGGGCCAGAGAGCAGGAGGGATCTCCTGGTACGGCACTTGCAAGCAGATGTGCATGGAGAGCAGGTCTCTCAGCAGCTCCTGATGAGGCAACACCAGCGGGGAGAACCTGAAACCATCTGTCTTAATTAAATTACATATTGATCTCCTATTTGAATATAGCAAACTCCACTGCTTCAGAGTTGTAAGCCAGAAGTGAACAACAGAGCAGTGGCTCTGATGGATGTACGGATAATGCGTTGCCCATCCCTTGCTGCTCTTCCCAGAGTCAGAGAAGATGGCACGTTGTGGCAGTTACATAACTGAACGCCTGGTTCCGTGGAAATGAATAACCCCTTGTGTCCTGGGGCTGCGGCCCTTTGTCTATACGCGTTGTGCAAGTGGGACAGACCAGCCGCACACGCTGCAAAGAAACCCCCTCCTTTGCATTCGTTTCCCCGGGCGTGCAGGAGCTGGTTTTCCCCTATCTACCGCCTGCGAAGAGCTGCGTCACTGGTGGGGGATGGTGGGCATGGTTTTCTTCTGCCCAAGCTCTGCTCTTCCCTCCACACCCAGGAGACCCTGTTGCTGCAGAGCTCGCCAGCCAAGGGGTTCGCCAATGCTGGCCGTGTTTTCTGCTGACCAGTTTCACCTCTTTCCAGCTTGGCTTCCTCTGCTGGCACAGGGGTGCTGTGCTGGGGCTGAGCTGCCCAGAGGACAGCGAGGTTTCATCCCTCGGCTTGGTGCAGCTGGGGCCTGAGCCGGGGCAGGCACCTCCTCACACCCCTTCCAACCAGCCCTGGATGCTCTCAGAAAGGTGTATTTTCTTACCTCTGAACATCCGTCTCCCTACTACCAAACCAAGGATAACAGTGAACCCTGTTTCAAATCGCTCAGCTGCTGATCAGGTCCTAGAGCACTGCAAAAACAGAGAAATAGCGCTAAAAATAGCTTTTGTCCTCTGCAAAGGGGAGCTCAGCTCTAGCACAGCTGTTCACCTGCATGACTTCAGGACGGCCGACAGCAAACAGCTGGGGCGCGCTCTGCTCAGACGCTATAAAGAGAAATCAGCTGCTTGCGGCTTTGACTGCAGAGCGAAGCACACTTGTTACCGTGGGAGATCACTGCTAATCTTCTAAAAGAGTTGTAAAATATATTTACTGGGCTTCCGGGCTTCAGTTTACCCGTTGGGTTGGCTCTATCTGCGGTTTGTTATCCCTTACTTCTGCTAAAAGACAGAGATGTCCTATTATGAGGTCTGTGTAAGTGCAATCTTAATCCAAACAGGGAAATTTAGTCTGGAAAATGGATTGCAACACGTCTAGTCTATAGGGAACAGGTGACCATTAATGCGTTTGTCAGGGAGTTAAAGGAAACCTCCACAACCATCAGTCAGGGAGGTTTTGGGAAACATTCCCATGGCAATAGGGACCGAGTGCCTTGCCTAACTTTGAGATGGTACCTTTGGTTGCTGAAGCAAAGGATGCTCTTCTCTGCTTCTTCTGCAGTTAAGTGTATCCCCAAATGCAGTGTGCTGCTTTGCATTGTATCCAGTACATGTGCAAATGGACAACCTCTGCTTTTAGCACTGTGAAATCAGATAGAGGAACAGCGAGGAGAGGATGAGGTCATCTGAGAGGAGCATGTGCTTAAGTTGCAATGGTACAAATGGAGAATCACAGTGTTTTCACTTTATGTACCATGGTCTGCTCAATTTTGCTGTTGTGGGAGTTAGTGACAAAACTTGCATCGATTTGAATAGAGCAGGACGAGGTCACTGCGTGCCCGTGTGATGTTTTAATTCTCACTTCCCTGTGTACAGAAAACACAAGCCCTGAAGCCTTTGAGGCTGAGTGGGGTCCAAAACCTGAAGGCTGAGATGTAAGGCTGCAGCATCCCTGCCCAGGCTTTTGCTGCAGGGCACCAGTGGGTGATGGGTGCAGAGACCACCACTGAGAGTTTCTCAATTAGACATCAGTCTTTAACTAGGCACTAGTATTGCTGCTGCGTACCAGACCCCTTCACATCCACTGCACTCTCGTCTGCCTGTTTCTCCCTGAGCTTGTGGCTATCACCTGTCTTCTCCATCTCGTTGTTACCTCTCGTTATCTGCCCTTCCCCCCTGTGGCAATCATGTAGATGCTGGCTGGAAACGGAGGCTGGTGATGGAGGCCGGTGACAAGGGTGAGGGGAAGAACATGCCCTGGTTGAGGGGGAGGTGAATCCTCCAGAGGGGAGGTGGGAGAGGGGCAGGCTGCGATTTTTGGATGCCCTTCACGTGCTGCTCTAAAAAGACCAAACAACAACCAAAAAAAGGCTGTCTGACCTTGGGAATAGTCCAATTTCTGCTTTAAAAAAAAAAAATGTCTACACTAGCAAAGTCTTTCAATTCCATCTAACAAGGAAAGTGGCTGCAAAGATCGATGCTCCTGAACATGTGCAGGCAGAACAGCTTCGGGACTTGGATGGTGGAAAGCTTGATGCAATCAGCTTGTATTGTGCCTCCTGAAAAATTTACCTTTGCAGAAATGCCATCACGGAAATTTTAAGCTTAAGGTAATGTTTGGAGTAGGCGACCTGAAGGCTGTGTTGATGCACAGAGGTTAGCCTGTTCCCCAGACGCCTTCGCGTTCCTTCAGTGGGTGGGTTAGAAAGGAAAGCTGGCAGGAAACATTTTGTATTTTAGGAGACTTGCGTGGCCTGTTAAAATCACTTGCAATCACCTGTTAAGACGTAATGGTAATATAACCACGGCAGTATGTTGGGTGCTTATGTAAGCTTAGTATAAATGCCTCATCCTATTTAATTTATGTTGACACTCTTGACCCAGGTAGGTTCAATTGGAAAAATTCATATATAAAAATTAATATATATATAAAAATGTATTAAATTTATGTTTTTAGGGGCAGCTTTCTGAAAATAATCTTTTTTTCCCACCGTTCTGCGCCCTCCTGTCAGGCCATGTTAAAAATGCACATGGGAGCAGACAAGCTGTGATGAATAACAATAAGCCGCTATGGTAGAGCATGGACTTGGCTGGGGTAAACCCGGCTCTGCTTGTAGCGATTTCAGAGAGACCAGCCAGAAACCAGCCTAACAGAAGTAACGGGTCTCAGCTTCAGTGTAACGTGAAAGTCAGCAGTTCCCATTTTAAAATGGACTGAGTGGCCAAAAATGGTTGCTGGAAAAACTGTGTTGGTCTTTATCCAATATAGTAGAAAAGTATATGAATTTGAAGAGGTATCTTTGATTTTGAAATGCTGTGGATGGTCCTGAAAGGTTCTGCTGAAGGCCCCTGAAGCAGGACCATCACTGCTGTAGGTGACAGCACCTTAAATAAAACCCTTTGGGTGTCACCTTTGCCCCCTCACTCAGCCCCTCTCTTGGGGAGAGCAGCACTTATTCTAACCTGTATTTTTAGTAGCTTGCAACTCTATGCACTCTCCAGGTAGAAGTGCCCATCAATAATATATTAGGATTTGAATGACTAAATTTGTTGAGCAGCAGGGGAAGAAAATCCACATAGGGACCTGTCACTTTGCTCTCCCTGGGGGAGCTCCGCAGACCTTGCTGTTTAACTGCAGCGGAGAAAACCTTTGTAGTTTGAATTAAACATCGCACCACTCAAAAAGATGCAATATTGTGTACTCAGAGTCTCTCCTCACGTTTGCAGCATCTGCCTTGCAGGCACTTTAATAACATTCACAACAAATTTCCTGCCCGCAGGAGAAAGCACTGAACCAGGCAGGGACAAGCTCTCCAAAGGATGATGCTGACTGGTAGCTCCCAGACTCCCGGAGCTGCCGGCGTGGCGTATTAAACATTAACGGGGTACTGGAAAGATACTGGAGGGTATAGGGCTAATGCTAATAATGCCCAGCTGCAGTTTCTGGAGTTTTAAAAGATTTTAGAGAAAAGATTATAGACAATGCTGAATGATGCAGTGGATGCATCCTCTCCTGACTACATGGGGTGCTACCGGTGCTGCCTCAGGCATATCAAAATCAGCTCTGGCACTGGGAAACCTTCCCCTCAGCCCTGGGCATCTGTGGGTACCAGCAGTGGCTTGGAATGATTTGCTTTGTGGAGGCTGTTTCTCTCCTGGCAGGTCGTGGAGACCCTCCATGTCATGGAACCAGATTTTCATCAACAATGGGAGATGTGGGGATGGTGCCTGTTGCTGAGCCTAAGGGCTGATGGGCAAATAGCTGCCGTGAGCAGCAGTGTCACCCTGAACATCAGGGTCCTGCCAATGCACCAGCCCTCCTCCCCTCTTGTTGGGCAAAGACAATTTCTTTAAAACACTTTAATCAAATTACATCCTTAAAAAAATGGTTCCAGAGTCTCCTCTGCTGGAGGTGTTACGTATTTATTTGTTTGAAGGGCATCCAGGAGCACTTCTTTGGGCACCAGTGCCAAACCATCTTCTGCTTGCAAATGGGATGGATGCCGGTGGTGCTCTGGATGCTGCCCCAGGGCTGGCGATGGAGCTGAGTGGTGCTGCGGCTGGTCTGCAAAGCGCTGGCGTTTCTCATCCCCGAGAGCCATGCTCAGGGTGCTGCAGATGCTCGGGAGCCAGCTTGCGAGGGTGTCCTGGGTATTGTGGTGGCACCTGTTCCCCTGCTGAGCGCTGGGTGGCTTGCAGGTCTGATCAAAGTGAGAGGCAGGAAGGGGAGAGATGGCTAAAACACCCCAGCCGAGGTGCTGGGACCCCCGCTGCACTCCTGTCCCGCTCTGCTGGGTCTGCGCGGGAGCAGCCCTCGGAGAAGGGGCTGCCAAGAGGGACCCCGGAGAGCCCCCAAATCCAGCCCAAATCCCCCCAGAGGCACCTGGGTCTCCCCACATTTGGCTTAAGGGGGTCTAAATATCAGGAGCTGCACTGGCGTGTGTATGCCGGCCAGGGGTGCTCTGGGCATCCGACCCCCGTGCGTTGCGATGTGCAGTGAGCGTGTGTTATCCCACAGCTGCGTTAGCTGTTCCCTCTGCCTCTGTTAAGCTCCATTTTCTGCTGTGGAGGTGCATGGAGTGTGTATGAACCCTCTCTGACAGTATTTGCTGGCTGCAGCAGTCTTCAGCATCTCTGCAGAAAAGCAAGAAAAAGCACCCGTGACTTGAGGCAGAATTTTGTGCTGGCGATTTTTCCACTTGCTTTAGAAAATAAACTGATGTGCTCTAGCAGGAAAGTGATTATGATATTTCTGGGGACTTCCAGCAGTGTCTGTCTGTGGCCCCAGATTTCTCTGTCGTCTCTGCTCTTTTGTAGGCGAAACCAGGCAAAAAAGAGTGAATGATCCCTCTCAGTTGTTTTCAGGTAGAGTTTTGAAGTAATATTTTTACAGCAAAGCAGTGTAGATCAAAATGCATTCAGGTTGGGAGGTAATACCATAAAAAAACTTGTAAAAAGTTAGCGCATGAACTTTTCAATGTTTAGGTACAAAGCAAAAATAAAGCAATTCTTAGGATAGCTTTTAGAATTGCTGAGAGATGCAGCTGTCTTTTCATCGGCAGTTTCAAAACCTAGAGCTATGCTTTTTTTAGACTACTTTGATAAATGGATGTTTTGTTAAAATCCCACTGAGCTGAGCTGCTTTCTGACTCCTGCTTCCTAATTCTGATACCTGCGAGATGGGAGGTTTTGTTCCCGTCAGCTTTATACAAGGCAACATCTGCTTTCAGCTCTTTCATTTGCCTTTAATAATGCTCTGAATTTTTCAGTGCTGTGGCCTGATGTCTGCTTTTACCAGCTTTGCGTGCACAGGGGAGCCAGTTTGGTGAAAAATTCGGAAAATGACAAATACTGTCCATTTCTGTTGGAGCCAAGGTGCTCAAGTTCTGTAGGGTTGGGACTCTCATCCTCATCATCTTCAGAAGAAACCACATAGAAAAATGTGCTGCCTACGACATTGGTCTGGGGCTCGAGGATCTGCTGTTAATTCCGGTGCAGGTCTCCCGTGTTATGATGGACAAGTCCTTGACTCTCTGGTGTCTGAGTTTCTGCATATAGAATCATAGAATCATTTAGATTGGAAAAAAGCCGTAAGATCATCAAGTAACGTATATGAAATGAGGATGTCAAAAGCTTCTTGTTCAGAGGCTTGAGGATAAACTTATGGCTGGTCATGAGATGCTTGGAAATCATGGGCAGTAGAAGTACCAGTGACAGAAGGGAGCACAGACGGAGTACCTAATTCATCCGCGGGCTCCTCGTTATTGATAGTGCTCCGAGGAGTTAGAAAAAAGGTGATTGCACTTCAGATGGAAACAGTCACTAAAAAATTATTCTTGATGGTTCATTTTTTTTTCTCTAAAGGGCTGTGGATACAGCCTGTAACTGCCTATAACCCATTTTTAATATAAGGTAATTTCTGCTTAAATGATCTCACAGATCTCAAGGATATGCTAACATTTACCATCATCTATTAGATCTATATAAGAATATTTCATTTCTTCTGTAATAGCACAGCTGATGCTCATGAGAGGTTGCTTAATTATACCTACATTTTGGAAGATGAAAGATAAAAATAAATATTGGTACAAATGAAGATTTTACTTGCAGTCATGAAGAGCTGAGAGCAAAGATTCAGCATCATTATATGGGTATGAACAATCTTGTCCAATATTGGCTTGTTCATTTGTAATTGCTGATGGGTTTTACCTGATTTGCAGAGATTTCAGGAGTGAGTGTTTCTCTCCCTGTATAATTCAGATTAATTGGTTTGATTTTGCATTGCAAATCCAGTTGCTGTACCGAGACGTGGACTGTTGCAGCTCCTGGCACAGACACGTCTCTGGCCGGGGGTGCAGGAGAAGACTTCAGACCCTGCCTGACCAGGGTGGGAGTGAGCTGGGGAGAGCCCAAAGCACATGGATAGAGTAAACTGACCCCCCTTCCCTCCATTAATTTCATCACTTATTTTGTCATGTCATTAAGCTGCTGTAGTGTGTTAGGCTAAACAGTTTTCCTTTCCTGGACACCACAGGTTAGCAGAAATCCCTCATCTGAAAGACACTTACTATCAAATTCCCACATATTTCCTACTAAAAGAGCAGACCTGGAGTCACTTCTTCCGTACAGTTTTTCCACGAAAGGGCAGGGGTGGCCACCAGTCCACGCTCAGTGAGAATGGAAGGTTTATCTCTGGTAGCAGACGGAAGATCCAAGAAACAGCACAGAACTCATGTGCTGGAGGGACTGGCACACTTTTACTGGTCTGTCAGTATCCAAGTGCCTCTGGCGCACACGTCTGCCCTCGTTGTAATACATGATAGGATATCAAACCATACTGAAAGCGAAAAGATGCAATTAGATGGCTACTCTTATCAAAGCAAACCCAAGCACACCAGTCACAGATGCATTAGATCCACTCCACCGGCTATTTTGTTATTCCTTTCTCTAGTTTACTGGGAGCATAAGGAGGTCAGAATAATTTCATTGGCCAAGTGAGACATGCATGCGGTATTTTGCCAACTGGTTGCCATTTAGGTGGTGATGGACATATGGACATAAAACTTTGCACATCATGCATCCATCTGCAGTACCTGCAGCTATCAGGGTGAGAGAGGGGCTGTCTCTCCTGTTTCTGCAAACATGCCCAAAGAGAAAGTATCCCCAATCATTTGCCATTGCTCCAGGGCTGAATCACTCAGGAAGCCATCACTCTTGGTGTCAACATGATGTGTTGTACTAGAGGCAATCAGAAGTTTTCATGCAGAAGATTGCATAGGAAATAAGATTTCCCTGCAAGCACATCTCTCTCCCAGGGCGTGTAAATGTGTTGCTTCAGGTTCTGCTCACTTAGATTACCATTAAAACAGAATAACACTATGAAGGAAAGCAGTTTGTAACTCTGGGGAAGCGAGACTTGTGGCCAACTCTTCTCAATTTTTATGTCACTTAACACCTTTGTTATCGGGTCTCTGTCACACGTTCACCGACGGCTCTCTCCTGGAAAGGGATCTAAGCACAAGGGACCTTATATCTGCATGAGATGTTACAGGTTGCAGGAGGACCAGCAGCCTCCAAGTCAATGCAGCAGTATAGCTGTGATTACAGACACCCAAATGTCAATAAATTCCAAAATAAAGGGTTTCATCACAGCATTAAAAACTTCCCACATGAACCGTTTTGAATGACTGGAGGGTGACAATCTAAATATAAATCCAACTTCAGGTTTTTTTAACTGATTTCAGGCACACATATACAGCTTCGGCTGACTTTCAAGAGGAGTCTGTGGGAACATCTGACAGCAAAATTAAGTTATATGTTTCTTGTGGGAGTTCGTTTCCTACAAAAACTGTAAGCGCCTTGTTTCCCTGACACTCAGATTTTTAAACCTGTAATACTAACAGGATATGAACAGTTTTTAATTCCCCCCAGTGATGATATTTTGTCCTTTGACGGAATCGCCTGGGGAGCAGAGGGGAACAGGGAGGTTTAGCGCAAACGCGAGGGCGTGATTTATTTTTAGAGCCGGTGCAGTGATCAGCTCAGCCACGGAGGTTTTGTCATGGATTTCAGCAGGTCACAAGTTCACACACTGCTTTTGAATTAGTTTGGGAGAATAAAGCAGTAAGAAGGAAACGGGAGACCTGGAAGCAGGCAGAGGAATAAATGGGGTAAGAGACCAATTAAACAGCATAAAAGCAGAGAGACAAACAGGGAGCATGGTGAGGGCTTTGATGACTTCTGCAGCACATTTCAAGGGTATTTCAGGTGAAACCTTTTTTGGTTTACTCATTTAAATAGCCTCATTCCTACCAAAATAACTGGTTACATGACTAGGGTGAGTTGGATGTTAACCTTTATCTAATCTTCCTATATAAATGTAATAGTTGCACAAAATGCACTTTTTGTATAGGATATAGACTTATGAAGGAGGTGATGGCGTGTTTCTCCGTGTGTGATCAGATGCGCACTGGATGTGGAAGGAGAAAGAAACTCAGACCCAGGAAAACACAACAGCAGTCATCTCAATCCAATGAGGTTTGCAGCTCAGTGGCTGGAACCACTGAAAAACATAATATGTCATTAAACCCCAAATCACACTGCACAAGGTCTAATGAATCATCTGTAATTTCCTCGTCATGTACATATCAATCCTCGTGCAGGGTTTTATCCAGCATGTTTGCTTCTCTCAAAATTAAGGCCACATCTCCTGCAGTGTCTCAGTGAGCTGGGAGCAGGACAGGGGTGTCAAAAATGCACGTGTGCCCATTGTGGGGGATAATGGAAAGGAGGGAAGCCAGTGTGGCACAGTGGTGACATGCCATCGGACACCCTGAAGGCCAAGCCAGTACCAGTACTATGTATGCAGTAAGAGCCCAGCAACACATTTGGGAGCTTGCTGCAGCCCCATCATCCCTGTAATGTAAATGCTTTGTCGTGTAACGCAATGGAAATGTAAATACAAACGCAGGGGGTCTGGATGCGAGGGTTGGATCCTGCTGCAATAAGTTGGATTAAGGGCTGGTTTTACACTCCTGCCTCTGGAAAGGGTTTGCGGGGGCTGGAGGCTGATGCGTGCCCCTGCTGGGTACCAGCAGCCCCATGTCTGCTCCTAGAGGGATCACCCAGGGTCTGAGCCAGCCAGCCCCGGCTCACCAAAGGGCAGCATGGATGAGCTTTCCTGGAGCGGCAGAAACAAGGGAAGCTGGATCCCAGCGAGCTGGTTTTCTTCTTCCACCCCTTGACACGCACCAAGGATGGATGCTTTCACAGTGGCCTTTTGCCTATGCCAGGAAAAGCCACTCGAGAGGTCTCAGGAGCAGTTGTGGGAGCTGCTGGTGCTGCCTGTTCAGGTGATTTTTCTCCTCGTTTGCTTTGCTGCCTTCTTGGAGACCAGAGCTCAGGACTATTTTTCCCCATTAGGAAATGAGGCGAGGTAGCTGGTGGCTCCTCCAAACCAGGAAGATACCAGAACAGTAACATCAAAATGGATGAGCGTAGACAGTGTAATTGTTATTTTTTTTAAAAAAAGGGTATTTTCTGTAAATACAAGTATCTACCAGATCAGTAGGTGTTTCCCCCCATATTCTGTAATGGAGGAATTCTGAAGAAATTGAAATTTTCTGAAAATCTTAACTTCTTTGAAGCATGAGAGACCCCAAATACATCCCAGGGGAATTGATACTCCCGATGTCAGCATCTTTGAGGACACCTAGCATCAGCGGAGTCAGTGCTAAACAGGCAACAGCTTCCCTCGCCCCTTCACCACCTGGCCTGGCATAACTTTTGATGGTTGCAACTCATCAGCCCTTACCCTTTCTGATGGGAAAATAATTTGTGCATGCGTCGGCAAGCAGAAGCTGTCAAACCAGTGCTCGCGGGTTGTGTGTCTGGCTGGGATACTGCAACAGCGGGTGGCATCCAGAGAGTGTGTGCCCAGCACTATTTCTTGCGGGGCCTTGTTTTAATTAGCTAAGGAGATAGGGACAGCAGTATGGGTTTTGGCTGGCTCTATAAACCAGAAAGGTTTCCACTTTGGGTCCGTGTTATCCAGCAAGATTAGCAAGCCTCCATATTCAGCACAGTGACATTTCTGTTTGCAGTGCGATTGATTTTTTAAGCACCTTTCTAGTCAATACTGAAATTTCCAGGATCTATCTTAATACCTTGGACAGATGGATTCTATTGATTTGAATGAAAGTTGGGAAGAGGGGATATAGAGAGAGTTCTTTATAACTGTTTACAGAGCAAACAGTTTCCATCTGCTCTCTATTTTACTGTTAAGCAAAGGATCAGTCAGCTGCAATCTTTAATAGATAACCATCATGTGCATTAGAAGCATGTCACACCACTTACTATCCTCCCTGGCTCTGCCCGACCATACATGGCTTAGCACCGGGGGGGGCTGTGGGATCTTGTCTTACAGCTCTGTGGTCCCCAGGCCACACGTTTCAGAGAGGATCTCTTAGCTTGGAGGTGCTTCTGCCTCACCTCCTGCTCCCCATGCTCAGAAAAGAAGAGTACTTGCATACACATCCCAGGCAACATTTTTCTCCTGTTTATTTCAAAAGTCTTTGTAATAGCTTAATTGCAACAATCCAAACGTCACCTGGAATTTGACATCCTCCCAGATGTACAGAAGTCATACTCAGTCGTGTATCACAGCATTAAAAACACAAAGGAATGTTCCCCGAACACCATCAGCGGGTTCTTCCGTGGTCTCACTGGCTACCAGCTCTGCACATCCTCTGCCAACGCCTCTGCACCACTTTGCAATGCGGCTGAGCATCAGCCGTCTCCGCCCCCGAGGTCCATAACCATGCTTCTGTGAATGAAGGGGTGCCAAGCCCAAAATTTCCATTTTTGTTTGCAAACTGTATATAACGTACCGGTAGAAATGTGATCTCTATTTAATTGGCTTTGTATATGGCTTTTAGTCCTCTTCATTCAAAGATCTTATAGTGGAAAAATCCTGAGTTGACATCAAAAATGTGACCAATCCGTTAAATGCACTCACAATTATGGTATGTGTTGGAGGCAAAGTTCCTGTCAACCCAGAATTAAAGCATTTTCAAA
The DNA here is from genome assembly GCA_004023745.1 of Recurvirostra avosetta. Lineage (NCBI taxonomy): Eukaryota > Metazoa > Chordata > Aves > Charadriiformes > Recurvirostridae > Recurvirostra > Recurvirostra avosetta. The sequence goes on along the minus strand of SAYO01024527.1, from coordinate 29,144 downwards.
AATGCCACTTGTTTAAATAGATTTCAATCTTGAAATTCATTCCAGTTTAATGTTTTGCTAGGAAGCGCCGTCTGAAAGAGAATAAAAATCTGTGTTTTCTAATCAACAATTTACAGGATCTTACGTTTCTTCATTTCACCTCTTGGTGTGGTAAACACAACTGACATTGTGCTGGAAAAATACATGCAGCTCCTTTTGACTTCTAGCAGGCATTTAAAAGTCATTACACCTATTTAATTAGGCTATTTACTACCTGCAATTCAACTAAGTTACTCGAGATTCAGGCAAGAGCAGCATTTGCTTCCTAGAACCTACTGACTCTTTTGGCTTATTTAGGTAATTTCTGTGTCGTTCAACTCTTTGGGAGTACACTGAGCGATGCCAGCTGCTGAGGAGTTGCTGAATGAGCAATTTTTTTCCCTTTATCCCATGGGAAAAACAGAGCAGCACCTGCAGAAAGGCCAGGCTGGGCAGGACAGCCTGATGCCACCCTTCCCGGCAGCCCCCTCACTTCACCCAGGACTTGCTGCCGTCCTCTGATTTCGGTACAGGCGAGGAGAGATTTCCCGATCAGTGTAGAAACAGCTGCAGAAACTTGTTCTAGAAGTGCCATTTTTGGTGCTGCAGCTGTTCACAGGGCAGTGTCCAGCACTCCAAACATCCCGCTGATGCTCTCCTGAACCCAAACTTCTCCCGCTGCCAGGGAAGCAGCTGGCTGCTACGGGCAGAAGCAGCTCTGCTCACAGCTTTTGCATGTGAGCTCATTGCTGTCTCATTTAGGATTATTTTGCTTTTCTGATATGCTGATATTGGGTGGGGTTTTTTTTCCTCTTTTTTTTTTTTTTTTGAAAAACCATGACCACTTGAAGGTCAACTGTCAAATGGATTGAATGATGCGCACAGGAAAATTGAAAATCATGACATCTTGTGTGTAGGCTGTGAATAATGGGCAACACCCTTTTGATCATTAAAATAGAAAATGCTCTCTATACTTTCTGACGTTTTCAGCCCATTAAGAAGGCAGGGATACGACCGCACTGCTGATGATTTGCACCGCTTTCCTGGCAGTACATTTGCTGGCTGAAGACCAGGGGCTGGCGGTGGGATGGATCCCACGCCGGGGGAGGCTTGGCCGGAGGAGGCAGCTGCAGGTTGCTGTGACATTCAGCTCCTCTCCAAAAACCACAGACACCCCGAGGCAGGTCCATTTTCTGCTGGGCACTGGACCAGTATTCACAATCTCTGGACCATGGGCACGCTTCGATTTGGGGATGGAGGCAACTCCATGCCTGACTGCTATTCAGACCAAGGCATGTCCTCAAATACATTTTGCTTTCATACAGATGAAGAAAATATAAGCCTTGACTACCCCAGTGCTGTCAGAAACCGAGGCTTCCCCTTGAGCTGCAGGTGCATTGAGCATTAGAAATGAACGCTACGGTAATTTTGTGTCGCATGCCTGAGCTTTGGGGCCCAATTGTACATTTTAGCACCTTATTATCTGTTCAGAGCACCCTTTCTTTTGTTGCTTCACTGTACTCATAGGATGGTAACACAATTTTCCCCTTTTTTACTGATAAAGATCTCTTAGCAGATATAACTAAACTTTATAATTGATTCATCTTGTAATACTTATATATGTTGTCATCATACAGAAAGCCTAAACAAATCTCTCTATCCATTTTACATGGAAAGTAGGATCACAGCATCACTGCTTGGCCGGCGCAGAGGCTGAATGTAAAATGAGTTGATAACTGCACCTGGGTCCCAAACGCTCCGGTTTCGGGAACCACCCGGGCTTCAAAGGTGGCCAGAAACAGTCTCGTGCCGGCTACAACACTTCGCTGTCCTTCTCAAGAGTGGCTCAATATAATGTCAGACTTTTTCTTTGCCAAGCTGCTTCAACCACCCCGGTGTAAACTCCCAGCCACTGAACCAACCTGCGAAATAACACCTCTGCGCACAAAGAGTCCGTAAATTATCTTTGACGCTGTAGCTGTGTACCGGTGGTCTTGATAAAAGTGGTCAGTAGCGAGTGGGGCTCTATTATTTATGTTTCTTTGACTGAATTAGAATCACACTACCATGCCCTTAGTTTGCAATTGCCAAACAGGTAAAACTACTAAAGTTTTGAAGTTTTGTACATATAATTGTGTTTGCAGCAATCTAGTAGTCTCAGTTTTAAACCCTCTAGAAGCTCTATTCACAGGAGTGACTGTACAGGGTAAGGTGTTTTCCAAATGGGATTTACAACCTTCTGAGTTTCTTTTAAAGAGTTTAACAGGCAAATAAAATAGGAAGGACTTGTTACATAAAACTGTATCTTTAGCATCTTTCACTGCGTTCATGTCAAGGATTTCTGTTGGTAGGAAAAATCTTCGGTCTGCTAATTCCAACCATGACAAGTAATTTATACTAATAATTTAGATTTTGCAAAACAATTTTTTAAACAAACATGTTCAGAAAAGTGTCTAATTTTGGTGTGTCTGGGAACATTTTCTGGTTAATTTGCTGGTGTTAATATTTCAGCTGTTTGCAATCAATGCAAATGGGAAAGTGATACGAACCAGAAACCAGCACAGAACCGGTCGTTCCTTTTGTAATTCACACTTAATAAAATACACAAGTCAGCGAATACCAAAGCCAGTGGAATTAACCACAGAAGTAAAATTCTTGATGTTTGTAACAGGGGATAATAATGCCAACTCCATTAAAGATATCTACCAAGCTGCGCCCCTTTAAAAAGAAATAAAAATTAAACAGGAATACCTTTGAGCAGTTATATTATCATTGAAGTCTTTTATGCTGGGTTGAAGTTTAAAACTACTATTTTTGCAAAGAGTATACAACAAGGTAGTACTCTAGTGAGCTAAAAATGCGTGTGTCTGCATGTGTGAAGGGATGGCATTTTTTATTTTTCTAAATAAACAATGTCTCCACACACACACACACAAGAAAAATCCCAGAACCATTTTTTAGATGTTGTGCTTTTGCATACTGAGGTTTTCAGAATAAAATTAGAACTGAATTCTTCTTGCACTGCCTGTACAGCCAATGGATGTTACTATAAGTAAAAATTTTCTGGACTTAATTTTACTGATTCACTTATACAAAAACTAGGAAATGATAACCTCTGAGAAAATACTCGGTGTTTGAATTGCACTTTGTCGGAAATATCAGTAATTTTTTCACGTTGTTTATTGTGTATTATTATAAAAGCATTAATTTTGTATTGACTCACTGGCTTTAAAAAGTAATCTTACACTCTGCGAGGTACAAAGGGATTATGGGAACATTTTTGTATTTCTTAGACCGTCTGATAAAGCATCACCTGCTGGGGGGGTCTAATCCTGAAAACACTTGGGACGGTGATGTTACTCAACTTCAAGTCCACCTACATCCTCGTGCCCAGTGCTTCCTCATGCTGAGTCCAGGCCTGGGAGCTGGCTGGCGCACACCTGGGCATGACATGGCCCTGGGACTGGGGGGACTGGAGGCATGGGAATCCGCGCCTGCGATATACCCAAAAGATTGTTCATCACTGTAAGGGATCAGCGTGGCTGCTTTTCCAGTCGTAGGCTGGGTGATTGTCTTCCCAAAATCAGCCCGCGACAGTGTTCACCTCCTGAATGAAGTGCAGATGGTGGGTGTAAGCGTGCGGTCTTTCTCTCCTCCCTCTGTGTCTCACAAGACACTTCTCTCCATGTTCCAAATGAAGTAGCTGAGCCTGTGATGCAACAAGAGCTGCTTGGGGCTGCGACAGCGTCCCACCATTTTATGACGGGGCATAATGCATGTGCGTACGGAGGGCAAAGCAAGTCTTTGGTATTCCGTCGGATTTGTTGGAAAATGCTTCTGACCCTGTCCTCTTCCCCATGTTTTTCATTGCTTGATAACAGTACACTTGCTGTACCTTGACAAAAGCTTTTATTTTTTTTCTCATGCTAAATTGCCAGTCTGCTATAAACTGTATCCCTGTTTACTGTCTCTTTCCTTTCCCAAGGAAGGACTAAACACAACAGATAGGAAGGCTGCAGGTTTGCAGCCCCACTTCAAAGCAAAAATACACCATTTCAGTTCCCGAGAGTTGAAAGTTTGGATTTGATCCTAGACCTCTTTTTGTCTATGCAATATTTTGGGCAATTGCATCGTTCTTTTTTTCCTGGTTTAAAGGTATATTCTAATTAAAGGGTGGATGCTATCCATTTAATAAACAGAAAGAGTAAGAAAAAAGGCATGCGTCTTTATCGGTAGCTGCATTTGGACTGTGGCCATGTAAACTGAAGTGGTCCTTCCTGGGTGCCCTTGCTACACAACATATTTATAACACATAATGAACTGCTTACTGTGCGTACATTAATATACATACCCTACGAGTCAAATATCAGTGGAATTGGCCATATCTTCCTGCATTTTCCACAGACAATGTAATTAGGTGACCTTTAAAGGTCCTTTCCAACCCAAACTATAATGTGAGTCTATGATAATGCTTCTGTTTTCCTAGCATGAGTATTCATGAAAGCAGAATATGAGTGCATATAAGCACAAAAAAGAAATTGCATACTGGTTGTACAATGCGCAACGCACACTTCATTGGGGGGTTTTGTGTGAGTCAAGTATTAATATTCCCTAATTGAGATTATTATGTAACATAACATTTATTGTATTATTTAAATATAACATTGAAAATGTGTGTTGGTTTGGAAAGGCACATTAGTAATCCAATTAGAGCAGAAGCCATATCCATAGATGTGATAGCAATCAGCAAAGTATGATTTTGTTTAGGTTAGCTCTGAACATTCATTGTAATAATTAGTCACTGCGTATTTTTCAAGTTAAGGGTTAGAAAAACACAAAAAAGTGAGAATGGTCTCATTGCTACAGCTAATTTCCATATACCTATAAATTCATCCCACACAGGTTTATACTGAGTCCGCATACCTGGCTATATGGCCTCCCTGCTGCTCAAGTCCTCCTTTCAGTAGCAAGTCAAGCCATGACTGAAATACAAGTAAATGGTCATAGTATACCCAGATTTTCACCCACAGAAAGATGGGGAGGCGGAGATCAAGGGCCAGAGTTGAAGCCGTGCTGGGACACCAGCACTACACCAACAGGCGGCATTGCAGTGCATCTCTGGGTAACCCAAGCATGGCATGGGGTGGTCACCGAGAGCTTTAACGTGATTCTTATACTACTCTTGTCTTTCACCGGGTATTTTTGCTGCAATTAGAGCTGGCAGTTGGGTTATCGAATAGCAAGTACATGTCAAAGAGGCACAAATATCCTTTATAACAGACTTCCATTCCATTTTCAGTTGTGCCTACTGCTGCAAAGCCCCAACTGCTGCCTAAAGTAGCTTTGTATGCCTTGCTAGCAGTAACGGGAGTTACTTGTGCAATGCTTCTTCTGCAGGGAGACAGGCAAACTACAGCCTTGTCCTTCAGAAACTTCCATCTGTGACTGAGGTCAATGAGATGACTTCTCTGAACATCTATACCGTCTGAAGGACATCCTTCGCATTGCAAGGAAATAAAAGCAATCTGAATTTTTTGCAAAAAAGGAGAAGTGTATTTGCAGATGGGAAGAAACCAAAGAGAAGTGGATGACATCTCAGTGTGACTCCAAACTTTGTCCAAGACAGAGGGAAGACAAACCCCAAGAAGTAAATGTAGTGACGTGCCAAACATTACAGGTTTCACAAGAAACTGTTCCTTGTAACCGTTCTGCCCTGAGCTCCTGGGGAAAGAGAAGACGTCGCTTGAATTTGGTCATTGTCCCTTATTAATTTTCACTTAAATTTTAATTCTCATCTGCAAGGTATTAGCAGACGGGCCAGGTGAACACGGTATCTCCTCCCTTCTCGCTGGAGGTCTGAGCAGCTCATGCCTGTGCAATCATTGCTCACGCTGGGGGCTGGCTCACAGAGAAGTCCTAAGTCCTGTAGCTTTCTGCTGCTCCTGAATGCTCTGCTCAGGCTCAGACAGCAAAAGACCAATGTGGGGCACGGGGTCCGAGCTCCCGTCTGTGCTGCCTGTACAGCTGCTCAGCAGCCAACTGGGATGTCTGGGTCTGTGCCAGCTAGGAGTCTCTGCTGCTGTTTTGCAGGGTGGTGCAGAGGGGGTTGTATCAGGGAAGATGAAGTTTTAAATCCTAAATTAATTGCATTCTTTCAAGGCTGTCCAAAAATAAAACCTGGGAAAATAAAAACCCATTTCAAGAATGTAATACAACTCCCAAGTTACCTGAAAAGAAAGTGCAATCTAGTGCAGTGTGCTTTCACTGTCCCACTCTGTTCCTTCAGTTTCCTTCTGATTTCTTGTGCTTCAGCCTGTGTCCGGGTATTGCAGGTATCTGCTTTGTCTGTGAAAATGAAATACCAGGAGGAATTGCACTTGGTGCAACTGGTTCACGTTTATGGTTTAATTAACAAAAGGAGCAGGCTGCCCTGGGGAATACCAACTTGGACCATGCACAACAAGAGAGAGGAGTTAGGTGCCCAAGTCTGGCAAGTTTAAAGAGAAGTTGCACAAAAAAAGCTAAAGAAAGAGCAGGAAGGACTAGGAAAGACTGATCTCAAATCTCCCATGTCCCCTTGGCTCAGGTACTCATGCACAGGGGTGATGGGTGCCCAGGTAGTTCTAGTAGGCAGAAGAGTAGGGATTTGGAGCTTGGATTTCATGTGTGCTTGAAAAATACTTCAGCTACTTAGTACAAGGGAACTGTAAGGCCACTCCTTGTGAGACCCAGTTCAGTAATCGTGCTCTGAACCCTCTCATAAACTGGCCTTGCTGAGCCAGATGGGGATGGGGATTTTTACGGGGCTTAGACAGAAGCTGGGGGTCCCTGTGGTTCCGTTGTGTCACCTTCTGGGGATACATGCGCTGCAAGAAACAGGGGCACTGGCAGAAAACTGGGCATGCACTTCATACGCCTCTGAGGCTAAGGAGAAGCGGAATGGAGTTTATCAAGGATCCTGGGAGTAAAGAAACATTCGACCTAAGTGCATAGAGTAGCAATCAGCTGTCCAGATCGCTTGGGGAACCCAGCTCTGGGAGCCAATCCAACTCCCCCTGAAGTCAACAGGAACTGCAAAGGGTCCTGCAATGGCACTGCTGTGACCAATGGTACCAAAAAGACTCAGAAACATTTAAATCTCAGACAAAGTACAGAAATAGCAGAGGAGGTACGTACAATTTCATATTACTTCACTGTATTTCCCTGGCAGGAATAGGTAGTTTGAAAATGATTTACAAACATTTAAACAGGTCCCTAATCATAGGTCTAATATTTATCCTTTAAAAACAACTTACTGAAAAAATAAAGCCCCTTAATTTGCAAATTTGTTATCATAAAAATACAGTTGAGCTCACAACATGTTAATGCATTTGAACATGTTTTTATGAGTAAAATGATAAACCTAAGTAATTCTGCTGTGCCTTGGGATCCTATCTATCGAATCTCTTACGACCTTTGGGACAGAGCCCGTCTGCCTTGATTTATGCAGCACTTCACACAGTGGGGTCCATTCTAATAAGCAATAGTCCCCATGATGGCAAATGTACCAAGATACAACCCTAAGAGAGGTCTCGCTGCAAAAAGAGAGCAGCGCCACATACACACTTTTAATAAACAAACACATAAATCATCATAGTTAAAAAGATTTACCCCTAGGGGTAATCTTGGGGGAAAAGAACAAATTTTCATTCTTTTGGTTCCCTGCCTCTGCTGTTTCCAAAAATGGTGCCTGCAGCTCTGGAAGTCGCCTTCCTGAACTGGGTCTTTGCAGTCAGTCTTTGAGTCTTTCCCAGACCACGACCTTCCCCTACACATCCCGCTTAAATTTTTCCTTCAGTGGGCTTCAAATCAGGATCACTGAACACTTTGACCTCTGCCTGCTTCTTCAAAGGGCCACTCAAACGTAGCATCTGAGATGGCGTGCACAGAGAGGCACACAGACACATGGACCTTCAGGGGTGTCTCTGCCACCAGGGAAACTCCTGCCAGATGAATGCCTCTTGAATGCAGGCTCTGCCCTACCACGTACTCTTAAGTATGAGTCCGTATCAGGTAGATACAGAACACAAACATCATTGAGTATTTCTGGCCAAATGCATCTCGATAAAAGCTGTGACTATGTTTACAGCATGATACAGGCCCATGTGTGATGGTTTATCTGCTGCTCTGGTTCCTTCTCCTTCACACAAAATATACAATGGCTGCCATACTTCAGCTGGCAGGCTCAAGTGTGCAAAACCTCAAGTGAAACGTTAGTTTTCTGAGGTTAAATTCCAAAACGTTTTGCACTACTACAAATGTAAAGTAATGCAAACTGATGGACAGCCCAAACCCACGCAAAACAAAGTAAAGTAAATAAACAACAGAGTAAATTATCTATATGAAACTTCATGGAAATATTTTCAAACATTTCTAATATTCCCAGTTTGTTTTCATCAGTTTTTTCACTTTATTCAGCAATCAACCTAGTCTTGTGATCTTGCCTGTAATTACCCAAGTCGTTTTCAAGAGCTGACCATTGTGGCTTCTCAGCCTTCAAACTTAAGTTATATTTCTTGCTGGAATCAGTAGAAGCCTTTTTATTACCTTCACAGCATTAAAGGAATGGCATAGTATAGAGAATTTAGGGAAATGATGCGGAGCTTTGCACGTATTTCTGAAAGAGATTTGCAGTAATTCCTATGCACTCATTTGTCATCCAAAACTAGACACTTAGACCAGGTTTGCTTGAAGATGCTTCTGGTTCTTCAACGGTTTGGGCTAGCACAGGTTAAATATGACTTAAGATAGTAGCAACAGCCTGAGGCCATTTTATGGCTCAGTACCAACGTTTTTGGGGAAGCCAGCTTCTGGGGTAGCTCCAAAGCAATGCTGTTCTGTATAACCTACACAATCAGATTTGTGGGAATCAAGTAGAGGGTTGGGACCTCCAAAGAACTGCAAGGAAATCATTTGCATGAATCTCTGCAACAATATTGCAGAAATTTAAGACAACAGAGAGCCTACATTCACTTTAGCTACGTATTTTCATGTAAAAGTAATGAAATAAGAATTTCAGTGGTGATGCAAACATTTGACACCAGAGGTGCATACTGGCTTCTCTTGCATTAAATGAAGTCAGTACCAAAGCTGACAATTGCCTGTTTTCAGTTATTTAGCAGGTAAGACTAATTTTGCACATTTTAACATGGTTCTTGATAATCCCCCGACTTTTAAGAGTTAGGTAGCAGGTAGAGTTTCAGACAAGACTGGCTAAAAACATCATTTGTAGTCAGGGGAATTCAGCCCATTCGATCCTGTACCATTGAATTCAGCAGGATTATTCAAGCGAAGCACAGTCACCCTAAAGCTGGTGTAAGTGCAGTCACCTACGTGTATGTTATATGCAGGCCTGCTATGAAAAACTGCTGAAGAGCATGGAGTACAAAGTTCAGGGCCAGATCCAGACTTCAGCAAACTGTGACATACTGGTTTAGCCAAACCTTATCAACCCCAGGTTTGAAACTGGAGCCAAACTTGCCCATCTTACGCATTTTAACCCAGAGTTTGGGTTCAGGCTACGTTCTGAAGAAGAACACGTTGGTTTTGACACCATCCTAACTATGCACACCATCCTTCTATAATTGCATCAGATTCTGCATCAAAGACATCCAAGTCTCTTCCAAAAAACCCTTTGGGGAAAACTGTAACATTATGGTAAAGATGTTACTGCATATTAGAGAAGACTTATAAAACCCCCAGAAACTAAAATGCTGAACGCCCAATGAATACCAAGGCTGTCTCTGAATTTAAAACCTTGCAGTAGCGTACAGTGATAATTCCATCCTAATCACAATTTTATTTTTATTAAAGAAACGAAAGGAATTTCAAAAACTCTACCTAGAATCACTTGTTTCTGCCAAGCGGTTGTTCATGATGGCTAGAGCACCCACCCCTGCGGAGAAACCATTTTGTCTTGTATTGATACAAACGTTCCTCGGGTAGCCGTTGGCCGTTTCGGACAACTGCTTTTGCAAAATGGCCAGAGAGACTTTATTTGATGCCGTGAGCTCCCTCATGGAGATCATCTCTCCAGAGAGCCTCCTCCCCTCAGTGTCGCTGTCATACTGTCCATCAGCGTCCATTGAGATGTTATGTCGACGCAGGCGGGCTCCTGGGGTGATGGCGTTGCGACGTCCGAGGCGGGCACTTGATTTATGGCACTTTGGGCAACATCTGCATTCGAATTTTTTCAACACCCAGTTCAAAACTTGCTTGATTACGATTGAGATGACATTAAAAAGAGAGTATATGCAACATACCCCCATTAATATAAATATGAAGTTTCCAAATCTGTATAATCCCTGATTTTGGTACGCAGCATTTTGGCTGCTTACCAAATCTCCAAAGCCGATGGTGCTGAAGGTGACAAAGCAATAGTACAAGGAGTCAATGTAGTTCCATCCTTCCACCGCCGTGTACATTGCGGAGGCGCAGCAGGAAAGGGTAATAGCAAAAATTCCCAGAATCAGCATCACGTGGTAAACGGACGGCTTCCACCCCACGAGGCTGCCCACCCCCGCCATAGCTGGCCCCCTTCGGAAGTTGGGAGGTAGGAGACCACTTCTTCGCAGCTGTCTCTCATGGCACGCCTTCATGATAAATGCCAGGAGGGAGATAATGCGCTCCAAGAAGAGGTTGAAGAAAAGGATAGTCCCAGCACACCCAAAAAGGCCATAAACAATGAGGAATACTTTTCCAGCCACGGTTGCTGGTGTCGTCATCCCGAAACCTAAGGTGTGGAGATAAACGAGTAAAGTTAATGACATGGTTTTTCACATGTAAGCTCAGGATATATGTAACTTAACAAAGGTCCCATCTCACTGGACAAAAGAAGGAGTGCTACCTCTAAGTCTGATTAGGCCAATACGAAACTGAGTTTTGTAAAGAATGAAGAAGGTATCAGAAGGCTCAACGAGATGACCAAAACTCAAGAGAGAGCAAGAGATGAAAAGATGATATTAACAGAGAAACACCACTCTGTAAACGCAGGTGGAAGCATTCCTGAGCCCAAATCACCTTGAGATGAAATGAGGTGAAGAGGCCATTTCCCTGCTTTCACGTGCGTGGCCTGATGGAAAGTTTAAGCTCTCTACTGACAAGCTCTAACCCAGTGTAACGGTCTTGTTATCCAGGGCTGATAATACCACTCCCACAGAGAATATGGAAGGTTTCAGGTTGTATAACAGAAAACCTCCCCCACCACCTTCCAAAGATCAAATATTGTTTGAAAAATAACAGCACTTTAAAGTCTTAACCAAATCCCAACTGCAACTACCCCACCTGATACCATCACACGTGGCCCTGTTTTAAGTCATCGGCAAGATACCCCCCTCTGCAGAGCCGCCTGGCAGACTGGGAGCACTAGGATCTTGCAGACTGATAATTACAACAGGGAAAAACACTGCTGTACACTTAAATAGAAAAATTGGAGTACACAAACTCTGGAAAGATCCAGCAGCAATATTAATTCACCTCTTCTTTACAAGAATTGTATTTTGACATTACTCATACACATAATTTTATATATAAGCAGTAACGCCTGGTAGCTACAGATGCTTAAGTAACAGCAAAAGTGATCTTAAATTTGCATGCAAATAAATACAGTAAGTCTGCTGCATGTTATTTGCTGATACCAGTTATTTAAGGGAAAAGAATCACATATATTTCACATACTATCTCAGGAAGATTCTTCCAAAACTCAGTTGTAGGTATTGCCCTTGTTCTGCTATTCTTCCCTGCAAAAATGGTCGGTGGTTCACTCAAAAACCATACTGATGGGACTGAGGTGCCTGCTCATGTCCCATGAATAAATAACCACATCTAATCTAAATTAATGGTTTGTGAAAAATCCACATGCTGAAATTTATTTACCTTATTGTTCCACGAAAATGCTGAGCAAGTAACATATTCAGGGAGGCAAATATCAACATCAGACCACATCAATAAAGTTTGCACAGAAAAAGGAGCTACTTTTAGCGTAGAGCATAATGAAATCATTAAATCCAGTTTATTATCATGACGCACCTTTAAACAGTAACAGGAAAATATCCCCTATTTATAATGAGTTCAGATTGCTGCTTGAAATCTATTGATTTATTTTTGTAATGGGTGTATTTTTCTGGGTAATTTATTTGTGCTACCTTCGTACTTCATTGATACAGAATTTCGCAAATGCTCGTGACAAGTAAACTTGGAAATATCTTTTCGATGACATGGAGGCGCATGAGGAAAGAGGTGGTCCTACTTTCACAACAGATTTGGCATCCTTGGCAACAGCTGGGTGCCAGCAATTCAGACTGTACTGCATCATCAGTATCTTCACAGTAGGAAGTGTCTTTTCTGTAAAAGACAGTGAAAAACTTGCACAGTACTACTGGAAAATAAAAAATTACCAAAGGTGTCATTAGATTCTGTTTTCTGGACCCACGGTCTCTCCATTGTGTCGTGCTAAAAGACCACCTTCGAGCAGCTCTCGCAAAGCCTGCCTTGGGGGCCCAGGCTCAACCCGGGGGAATGGGAAGCTCCTCTCAGGTCCTCCTCCTCTGGTGGGTGAAGCTGTTATCTGGGTCGGGCTGGCTGCTCATGGGACCCTTCTCATTTGATGATGAATATCCACTAGTGTCTGGCCTCCAGAAGAAGCTGCGGTTGGTAGCTAGGGATGCGCGGCCAGCTCGTTATAGAGAAGGCATCTGTTCGCCCATGCCTTGTCAGCAAAGCATTTAAACATGTGCTTCACAGCAAGCATGTGAACATCACCATCAAAATAAATGGGTTTATTGTCACACATATGGCTAGACACATTTATTAATTAAAAAAAAAAAGAAGTGAGATAGTGACAGTTTGGATCAAGTTGTGAATGCGCTGAAGCTTTTTAGTACTTTTTGGTGATCATTCATGAGAGGTGGTGAAGTTATATATTTTTGATGTGGTTTTTTAAAGCATGATTTTCTGAAGCATAATGTTACCAAAATTTAGTATGTAGCTATGTCAGGTGAAAGGACTCATCACGGCAACAAGAGTGCTAAGACTTACATAAAACAGGCAAAAAGTAAGATGAGGCAGACATAGTAACTTCAGGTCATCAGCTGGCAGATAGAAGTGTGCTCAGGTACTCTTCGTACAGGGTCTTCCTTTGCTAGCTGTGTTTGTCTCTTCGGCACCACCTGGACCACGAGGGGTTAGTCCTGGGGTCCTCTGTACAACACCTCTGAGCTCAGCCCCTGCTCAAGGCTAAATACATCACGACGCCTGGGTGAAATGAATTCATCCAGAACTGCCTGTGCTTCTGAGACAGTACAAGGAACGAAGCAGAAGGTTGCTTTGTGTTTTTCACGGCCCTGACATATATTGTACAGGTACCTTGGGGTTGATTTTGTGTGGCTCAGACACAATATTTCAATGTTCCTCTTGCTAATTCTGCCCCACTCTGACCCATCACTTCAGATATAAGCTCTATGGCAGCATTAATTTCAGCTGTTTGATACTTCTTCTCCCCAAACAGAATTAGTAGACCTGAGTTGATAAAAACACTCAGATATCACTTATCCTTCAGCAGCATCTCATGGGTAAGTACTGGCAATTAATGAGTCCCTCATCCTGACTTGCATAATAGGTTTTGTGGTTACTATTCTGCTCACCTGGACTTTTAATTTACTTAAGATGGTGATGGATTCAAGAAGTAGTGCAAGAGGACAAACTTGGAAGACTTACGTACCTTGTGATATGCTTCCAGTTGCTCTTCCTTTCTTTTCTTTTGCCCATTTTCTTATGGGTAAAGGAGGCGGTTGGTGCCAGAAAACAAGAAGGAATAGTGGCTTTACTACCTGTGAGCTCTTCTCTCAGGCCAACCGGTTTGGCAATTACCTTGTCTTACTACATTTTGAGATCAAATGAGTTGACAGTTTTCCAGTGAAGAGATATTTAACCAGAGATGGAGGAAGGTTTTAGTCACCTTGAAAACTGAACACAAGAAAGTGTTCCAGCCTTAACCATGGCATGGTGTGTCCCTACTTCTTTCAGCCAGGCCCTCAGCTCTTCTTATAGAAGCATCCTGCCGTGGGACTTACAGCAAGTCAGCACAACTGAGCAATCATTTTAAATCCCAGAGCGTAGATCATGAAAGCAGCATCACCTCTATCACCTCTTAATAATGCAATTATGTTTAATAAGGAATCAAAATAAACTAAAATTGTTGAATAGAACTTTTTAAACAAATGATTTCTCAGAAATAAACAAAAAAACCCCTATAACCAGAATCCTGCTTCCAGAGGGAAGTAAGTTCTTGCAACATAAAAACTAAGCTCTTACAGGGCTGGTCCCCAAGAGATGTGGGTTACAGAACACAGGCAGATAAACTAAGAGCAACCAATTTTGTTTCATGTCTGTTTCACACTTGCTTTAATTCATGGTTTTCTGTAGTCCTGGTTGGTCTTTATTGACTAACATGTATACTGCATCAAGAAGATATCATATTCTGAATTTTGAGACTAAAATTCTGTATTTGGATTCTGGTGCTCCCCTCAACCCCTTTTCCACCTCTTAGCATTTCATCATTATTGTCCCTGATAGAGTCATACCTGTATATTTCACAACTACCTCTCATTTATTCTATAGCTCCTTCCCACCTAACATCCAGAAACAGTTGCCTTGGATACAGGGTCACAGCTCAGAGCCAACAAAACTGCCGCAGATGGAAACCTTCTGCTGCATCCAGCGCTTTTACCCAAGGAGTGAGAATACTATGAAGCAGTTCTTCCACCTGGCTTTGCATTTTCAGACTACAAATGAAAAACTTACTTTCCCTTTAACATCTTTGTCAGTCTGCTTTATGAAAATACCCCCTTTGGGCTCAAACAGTAAATTTTTTAGAGCTTTTCCATTGCCAGAGCCTTTAATATCAAAGTTGCTGTACAATCACATTTGATCTTATTTAGATTACTATCTGAAAACAGAGGTCCTGAACAATAGTGGACTGGCCAGCACTGTGTGCATTAAGACACTTTAATTTAGACCCAAGCTAAGTCTGAAGAATGAGATACCACTGCAGTTTTTAGGGCCAGTCTAACCTGTACCGTACACAAGCTTGCAGTCCTCAGTGACCCGTGTACTGGAGCAGATATCCCACGGAGAAAATACTGAGTGACTATGCAGCTAAGGACTGATTCCCATTATCTATCTATCTATCTATCTATTGACTCCCATTATCTATCTATCTATCTATCCATCCATCCATCCATCCATCCATCCATCCATCCATCCTTGGTAATATATATACCACTTCAAGTTGAATAAGCAGGCTGTTTCTGGCATTTCCTAACTTTTTTGTAATTTTAATAACATTCTTTTAACATTGACTATTTCTCCCCAGTGCCCACAATAAATAGGTGGTGTGAGATCCTCTAAATTTCCTTTGTCAACCAGGGTGGGCTAAACCAGGTCTTTTTTTTTTTTCCCCTAACTCCTGTTCATACATGAAAATGTGCATGCACGCACCCAATCCATCAGAGACTGTGGAAAAAGATGCCCAGTCTGCTCTGTGACCTGAAAGAGCACCATGATAAACTCGATAAGCGTAGTTAAAAACCATCCAGGTCACCACTGTTGCTCCTTGTTACATCTCCACTGGTGAAATATTAGTCAGGTGTTTGAGACAATTGCTACTCAAAAGGAGCCACTCTGGCAGGAGAGAGGCAGGAGATGATTAATTGAACATTAAGGAGTTTCAAGAAGCTGCAGGCAATTATTTAAGGCTTTCCACAGTACCAATTTTATTCTGCTTACACACAACTGTGATCAGGTTATCGGGTACCCAAAGTGCTGCTACACATAACATCAGTGAACACCAGAATCAATCACCTTCAGCATTTCTCTGCTGGCTGTGATTTAAACCGCTGCCTGATGGGTCATGGCCACGTTTTCATTCCTCTTTGAAGTACATTGTTTTTTAAAAGAGTTCATAGAGTTGCCAGCCTAAAATAACCTAAGCTGCCTTGACACACACACACAAAAAGATTAAATCAGAAACCATGGCAATAAATAACTAAAAGGTAAAGCTAATAAAAGAGTTGTTAGTTACCAGGTGTATGTGACGGGTATAAAAAGAGACCGAGAGGTACCAATATTTTTCTGTATAGGTGAATGGCAAAGACAAACCTAAAATTATGCCAAAAAGTGACTTGGATGAGGATGAGAGACAGGTCTGGGCAGCAGTGCCTTGTGCCCAGGGCTGGGAGGCAGCAGGGCAGCTCCATCAGGCCAGGGATGCCGGGACTCCCCGGTTCCTCTGGCAACCTGTGATTTCTGCTCGGGGGCAAGGGACTTGTGCTCCCACGGGCATCCCTGGAGAGCAGTGGGATGCCATGAGGGGCTGCCCGGGGAGGGGACGGGGCAGGAAGCACCTGCAGTGGGGAGCGGTGTGATGGAAAGGACTGTGGAGGTAAGCAGAGGCACTGGTGGCTGTGGTTCTCAGGTTGAAAAGGGGACTTGGGTGCTCTGGAGAGGAAATTTTGGAGCAGAGGTGGTGGTGAAGGATCTCCCCTGGTAGGAAGGGGACAGGGCAGCCAGTTGGAGGCTGAGAAGCTGCAAGGCAACCTCTGTCTCGTGAAATCCCCTGAAGATGGGAATACGAAGGCTGACCCCACATGCAGGGTACCTGCACATGGCGGTGCTGCCGTGTGCGGCTGATACCTGGCCATGTCAGCAGGCAGGTGAGGAGGGGACCCCATGCGCTACAGAGAAGGTGTCCTGTCTGACAGAGCTGGAACAACACGTTTAGGGTGAAGGATACGCCAGGCCTGAGAGGAGTAAGGGTGAGGTTTCTTCTCAGAAACCTCAAGTGTTACCACCTTGGCAGGGGTCTAAGGCATTAGGGGTACCCCCCTAAAATCTTCCAGGAAAGGGGAGAGGAACAGCCACCTCAAAACGTGGCTGCTCATGTACATTTACCTTCTCTTCACAGCAGGTCTCCCAAGCCTGTTTTTCTATGCTGACACCTTCTAGTTGAGCTTTCCAAGAAAGATCTTGAATTTCTAGTGAGTACTCAGCAGGCACATTTATCAGCTCAAGTGGCCTAACTTTTGTAAATTTGAGTGATAAATGACCCTTAAAAAGAGAAACGCTGGGGCTTCAGCTTCACCACCACCAGCAGTACTCTTGCTCTATTCATTTACCAGAAGTAGGCAAGCTTTTTTTCTGAGTTGTGCTGCATGTTGCCCTTTCTGTGTACAGCGTGAGAAGAAAGCGCGTACCAAAGACTAACCAAAAAAACCCCACCCTTGCTCATGACTAAATCCCATTATTGTAAACACATAGCCCAATAAATATAGAAGGAGGCTGATCATTTGCTCTGGCCAAGCTGCTTTGGCGCAGAACCAATACAAGGAAGAAGCAGAAGTGTCTCTAAATCAGTTTTACAGTTTCCTGGCTGGGACTGGCTGCTCCTTGTACAACCAAACGGCGACTGACTTGTGCCAAGCCACCAGCGTCTCCAGCTAAGCAGTAGTTCTGGCCTGAGGTCTTGCTAAGCAGCTCCCCTGAAGAGGGAACACACAGGGAGGGTCACGGGCTTGAGGCTGGAAATCTTTGGCAAGTTTATGTTTGTGGTTTCTGGCTAATCCTATTGCCTCAGGACACAGCTTCTAATGAGGGACAGGGGGCCTCTCCTAAAAGGAGATGATGGAGAACGAAGTTGAGAGAAATATGAAAATCAGAGGAGTAGGAATTCAAACTGCTCATAGAAACAGAAAGTCAGGACCTACAAGCTGGCATTATTCTTGCTGACTCTTGACTGTAAAGGGATGGAGGTGTCCAGCAGTGTGACAGTCTTCTTTAAGTTCTCCATTAAAATATTGTTCATAAATAAACTTTCTTCCAGTGCTTCAGGTTTTATTGCTCTTATAAATAATATAATCTTCCCTGCTAAACTCGTGGGGACGGAGTCTGGTTTACAGTCATAAAAATCAAGACTGAAACTATTTTCTTAATTTTATGCTACCTTTCTTAGGCAAATCTTAAGCAAGGTGATACTAAACCCCCTCTTGTTTTGTCAGTTACTCTGCTCCTTGGCACAGCTGGGGTGCTCTAATAGCTTGTTAAAACAGAAAGAATATGAGTTAGTCGGCTAAATTAGTGCTAAACCACTTTGCAAAGGAAAACTTCCAGAAAAGGGGGATGAAAGCAGCATGCTCTTTCTTTTGATTGCAGCCTGTCTCCTTGTGAATTGACCTAAGCTAGTCCAGAGCTGCTTCTCGTGGCTGTCTCGACACCTGATGATCAGAGAGTTCTATCTTTGGTTTGTTTTCTTTCCTTATCCTAACAGCTGGGTGAAAACTATTTTGCTATAATCTTTTCTGAGATGGTGGTGGTGTTAATAATGGAAAAATACAGCCTACAAGCTCCTCGGTTGTTTAAGTTATATTGCTGTGGAAAAACACCTCCTTGCACGAGAGGCTAATGGTCTAACACACCCTGCCTTAGCAGCCCTCGGGGCCATATCAAACCCTTGCTCACATCTGAGGTTCTGTGCAGAAGCACCTGCCTTGGCTTACCACACTGCCAAACCTCAGCTAAAGCACTGAGGTTTCTAAGACGCTCTCAGACAGAGGAAACTTCTTCGAACTAGTTTCAAAAATCTGCAGAAAACAAAAGCATGATAATCAAGAAAAACAGAGAGTCTGCCTCAGTAACTAGGGATATACGTGAAGGCACAGCTCACGGACCCCAAGACCGGGCAATTCCTTCTCCCTTTTGAGATGTGTCCAATATCTCCATATGGCCATACACTGCCACCTTCTCTGACCTTCCGATACTCTTCATGTTGCTGGTGATATGATTCCAGGTGAACATCGCTTCAGAAGTTCTCTCTTGCAATCTTAATTTTTCATCCTTTAAAGCTGCTTCCACTCTTATTTTCCTATGTTTTTGAGAATGACTTCTTGTGTGGATAATTGTGTATCTAAGCAACACTCTAACAAGAAAAAGCTTATGCCCTGTCATTTCAAATGAAGTGTTTCAAACATTAGCATTCACACCTGCTTTTGCTGTTTATTGAAACTTGCCATCGCATTTCAGATGCCTGAGTAGACCCAAGGTTGTGCGAAATTTTTTTCTGAACTGCAAGGAAAAAAGGATAATGGCATCCAAATTTTGTTATATGCCTGAGACATTATGGGCTCCAAAAGAATACTTGCATGTGTTCTGCCACTCCAGTGCCAGCACATCTCATGGTACTTCGCCTTTCAGGCTAAGAAACAGCATTATCTGAATTGCGCAGGTGATCTTGGGTGTACGTCAGATTTCCCCACGTGAGAAGTCTGATAAAACGAGATGTCACTCCTGGGCTTTCTAAGCCTTACAGATGGGAAATGCTGTCAAATGGTGACATCACTGGCTTATCTTTTGACTGGATAAAACAATAGATTTGCAGCATTTTTTTCTGCCATTGGTGTTTGTGCAGGTATTCAGAGAACATCTATTTCTTGACAGCTGTCAGCTCTCCTGCTTTACAAAGAATTAACCTATAAAGATGGACCTGTAGGACAAAAAGGACCTAAGCATACAG
The DNA here is from genome assembly GCA_004023745.1 of Recurvirostra avosetta. Lineage (NCBI taxonomy): Eukaryota > Metazoa > Chordata > Aves > Charadriiformes > Recurvirostridae > Recurvirostra > Recurvirostra avosetta. The sequence goes on along the minus strand of SAYO01024527.1, from coordinate 9,526 downwards.
GGCAAAATTTTTCACACCGTTTGGACATTTTTTTCCTGAATTTCTGTGTAAACTTCTACAGTTATGATTTAATGAAGAAAACCTGACTAATCTACCTCAACTTTTTAATGGTTTAAATACACCTTCCTGAGTCCCTTCTTTCAGAAAGTTCCCACTGAAAGAAAAGCAAATTCTTAAGTATCATTCAGCTCAGGCAGCTCTTCTAAGTCATTCATGAAGGCACAAAGACCTAATTTTAAGTAACTGTGATAGAAATATAGGGTGACAGGACTGCTGACAAACCAGTTACTTCTCATTCTCTGTTTCTGCATTTAACTCTTCCTTCCTTAGTATGCATTTCCCTTGACTACTTTTAAATTTAATGATATGGAACAACTTCACCACTTTATCAAGATCATTTTGAGCTTTTGATTTTATCTGAGATTTTCCTGGCCGTCATAGCTCTGCCAATAGCAGTTTTTGTGAATGGACAAACCATTTTATCACACAAGTTTTCCCCCCACTCCCAATTAAGATCTCCATTTGGATTGAAGATGTTTACACTGCAGTCACTTCCATCATCAAAAGCTTAAAGTAGACTCGACTCCATACATGTTGAGCATGAGTGACACTGTATTTTCTATTTATCCTCATGAGATAAATACATTGCTTGTCTGAGCAAAGAGATTACAGAATATTCAATAAAGAATAAGCAAAAGGATTCTATCCACTTTTCTTTTAATTGAAATTTACTGAATTAGTTTCTCATCCAGTTCTGACGTGGGCAAATTTCTCCTAATTGCTGTTTCTGCCTTGATTAAATTTGCCTGCCTAAGACTTGAAAATAAATGTGAGCATTTGGCCCATCATTTCTAAAGGGGAAGAAGCTGTAGTGGTACAAGCTCAGAAAGTTTAAAGTTCATTGAGGAATCACTGTGGGGCTATATTTGTTATCAAGGTATTATCAGTTTTTTCACCAATGAGCAGGGAGCATTTACTATGGATTTTTAAACACGAGCAGTAGCAGTGCCTCACCCATATAAGTAATCCCATATGTTAACATCAAACCATTCAATTTCTTATCTTATTGCACTCCAAAGCTTTAATTACTTGAAAAGGCTGCTAATGCTTTGCCTCATCTCATGCAATTAGATTTAATTTTCATTCTGCTTCTCTTGGTTTGATCCAAGAGAGATTGTATTGAAACCTTCTGATGTCTATAGCTAGGTGTGCCACCCATTGCCATTAGCGGACCCACTGAGCTCAGAGACGTATTACAGTAATGTCACGTACCAGTAGGTGCTGGCAACATCAGACTTACATTTGTTTTATAAACCCAGTGTGCAAATACAATGAGTAAGGTGGGATTTCCTAAAGCTCTGTAGACTGGCCTACTATTGACTTCAGCAGAAGCAGGCTATTGAGGAGATAGAAAATTAAACATATTTGATCTGTCTGGATTGCTATGCAATTGCCTTTTAGGTTATAATTCTGTTTGTTACTTAAGTATTTCTATTCACAAAAGGCTTTATTATCACTTCTAAGATTTACTGCGCTCAGGAGGACTTTCAAGTTTCAAATGTTCACCATCATGAACCCTAATGTTTGTCCTTACCTACCTTCTCCCAAAATGTGCTCAGATATGCACTTGGTGCTGACGCACTATGAAAACCGTCTCTTCTGATAAAGGTAAGTAAGGCTTATACAGAACATGGATACAGGCTATGTTTCCAATAATATCAAGCTGTCCTCCTCATACTAAAAAACGTAGATGAAATGTTCCATGTTGGTTTTCTGTTACTCTAACCCTGATGCTACTATGGCAAGAGATAAAATTCTCATTGACTTCAATAACTGCAAAGATAAGGTAATACTGCATTCATTAAATTAAAGAAATGACATTGTATTTTCCAGCACAACACCAGAAGTGGATATTGTTACATGAAGTTAATTGCCAACAGATCTATCCTATAATTGTTTTCCTCTTCTCCCCACGATGAAGAGCAATTAAAGTTTGCATAAAAGCAAGACACACCGTCTTGCAAAGATGACCCATCAGTAAAAGTGAGAAAAAATGATGAAGTGTTATGATCTGTGTCAAACTGAAGACAATCGGAGAAGGAAGAAATAGTCTAAAAAAAAATGAGGGTCAATAGCAGGATTAACACTAGAGATGAGGGACAGGCGTGATGGGGAACAGAAAGAAACTGTAAAGCTTTACTTTTGGCTTCTTTGGTAGTTATTAACTCAAAAGACGGCAAAGACATTAAGCAAATATTCAAAATTTAATCAAGCAAATAGGTCATCAGTAGAGGAGGGCATGCTAATTGGGAGGGAGGTAGCAGAAATTAAGAGTACCTGGGAAAGGCAGGTGACCTGGGAGTGTTATATAAGCTCTAAGAGAAAGGAAGGGGGAACATCCCCCGAAGAACAAAGGGGCACAGCGGAGGCTAGGGACCGGCTGGGCTCCATGGGAACACAGCCCAAAGGGTTTCAGACATGATTTGGAATTACAAGCCTGACACAAACAGGACAGCTGATAAGCCAAATAATTATGATCCCTCACTGCCATTCCAGGTGTGATAACTGGTTTACTGGGAGGTTCCTTAGACACCAACTAGCTGGAGCCATCCACATCACCTCCACAGATAAGACAGCCATCAAAGTGGTATTTTGGCTCACCAACGTTTGGTTTGCAATCACATCTCTAAGCTCTTGCAAATGCAAAGGGAATGGAAATACAAGGTATCTGCTGTCCAGGAGGAGTATAACTGAAGACCAAACTGAATGTAGTGCTAAGTGGGAGGTACGTACCCACTAAGTGGACATTGCTCCTTCAATCACCTGACCTATAGGGACCTTGAAGGCTGCAAAAATGGAGACTCCTTTGATTACAACCTCCAGTTTATCTTTGTTTCGAACCTGAACCAGCACGCACTAAGTCAATATAAAACTCTCCCTGACTTCTGAGATGTGGGACCAAATCTTATGCAATGCCAGGCAAATTCTTCATTCCGTGATGTTATAGATGGGCTTTGTTTTTTGGGTGACTGCTCTGAGATGCTGTGGTGTTCAATATTCAGTTCGGAGACTCCAGGTTTCAGTGCTGCAGCTAAGCACCCCAAACTCCATACCTACAGCAAAAAGAAGTGCAATTTGGTCGTCCCCTGGCTTAATGTCTCCAGCCGTAAAACAACAAATAGATCTCCGTTGTACTGATGTTAGTGTTTTGAAATATAGGGTTTCACAGATAGTGTTTAATATTTAAGAAACCCATGAAACTATTAGACTAAATAATCTGAGCTGATGTGGTTCTGTAGAAATCACTCAGTTTAGATGACTGAAGCACAGTAAATAGCTTCACTTTCTGGGTCTGGCATAACCCTACAGGGGCAGGTGAACCCTAAGCAGTACTGAGACTGATTAAAATAATATTTTCAGAAAACTTTTCTTTCAAAAAGGGCTTTATTTAAAGTAATGGGGTTCGTCCCTCCCACCTTCTCGAATAAAACCCCAACAAATTTAGGATCAAAATTACTGCATCGCGACCCTTCAATGGGGACGCCTCAAGTCACCTGTGTAATTACATGGATGTACTCCAAGCAAAGTTTCCTGTTGGCTTCCTGTTGTTGCTCTCAACTACAAGAAGGCAAGCTGTGATTTAGATTACTTTCCTGCTTGGAGCACCCAACCTATGCCCACACATTTAGGAAATTCCCATCAGTGGTACCCAAAGAAGTCAATTCTCCTGTGAAGCTACAGCAAGTAGAAAACATTGCTATGGTGCCAGGTCCTCATCTAAAGAAAATCACTGTAGGATCGCTTCTCTCTACAGAAATATGCTGACCATTGACTTGCTGACCTCTGAGGCTTTTGCTCTCTGTTCTTTATCAAGACCACCAGCGTGAGAAAATAACTTCCGGATATCCACCGGGACATTGATCAAAACATCACACGCACCTACAGAATTGGATCTGACCACAGCAGACTGAACTGAAACACACTCTCATGCTGGCTGCAGACTGCATATAGGCTGGCAAAGACAAATAACCTGACACTGCAGCTTAATAATACTGCTTGCTCTCCCAACTGCTTCTCGTTTGGTTTTTGTTTGGGTTTTCTTTGACTTCAAGAAGGTCAACTCTTGAGGCAACTGCACCCTAATCTGAACCCTCTGCAAAAGCTGCCTGTACAAACCTCAGAGAATTGCAGAGCCCTGAGAAAACATAATGCTGATGCTGATCAGGTGCACACTCTGGTTTGACTGTCACCTTTTGGTTTGCGATGGCCGTATAGACAGTGAAACTGCATTCACAGAGAGCAGAGAGCCAGAATCCTCCCCAGCTGCAGCTCAAATCCATATCCTGAAATACACCAATGAAGAGGACAGGGCAAATATATTTTCCCCTTACGAGCCTTCAGGCCAACTTGGTTATTTGTGGAATTTCTTGCCAAATTACCATGTGAAGTGCCTGCTCTTGAGCTTTCCTGGCTCCTAGTCCAACATCTGACCATGCACTTGCTGAGCTGTCCTGACTGCCTTTTGCACATCACTTCCATTGAATTATTGCCTTCAGCACATCTGGAGCTCCAGATTTTCTCAAAGGACTACAACACAGAGCCAGAGGACATTTTAGAAGTGAGTAGTGATGGTGCCTAGGTTGTGGAGCACAAGCAGAAATGATGTGCTGGGTATGCTGGGTCCCTACAGAGGACCCAGACAGAAGGGGGTCTAACCCAGCTGACATCCTCAGCAAGGAGAGCACAGCTACCGGCAGCTAGTTAGCTGGTTGAAAATACCGAACGTTACTTCTCTCATTATGCAGCCCCTCTTCATATGGGTTCAAAGCCCATCTCACCGCAGGGCTATGCCTTATCTCTTTGAGATGACAGCAGAGAAGAGCATGCCCCATCCCTTTGGGTGGAGCTGTCAGTCCACACAAACACTGAGTCATTTAACAGGATACCTCAGGGATAAAGAAAGGATGAATAGTCCCGCTCACACCTATACACCATGTCCTAAACACCTGTAACTCTCGCACAAGCTGTACAGAGGGAAGATCTTTGCACAATTTCTTCTCAAAGCACCTATAACCCACACATGCTCCATCTCAAAACAATCCATCCACAGTAAGGGTACTTTTTAAAAATACTACGTTGAAAAATCACTTCTGTGTATTGGACTACTTCTTTTGACCTCATTTTTTAGTGTCTGGTATGGATTTCTATAAAGTCATTGTATCACTTGATCTTCCAAAAGATTTCGAAATGTGTACTTACATGTCAGAAGCTTAAAATCCAAACTTAGTAATAAGTTGCTGTCTCAATATGTTTTAATATGTAGGTACCTAATGTTTATTCTAACATTTAAGAGAACAAAAAAATCTGGATACAGACTAAAGACTCATGAACTGAGTCAGAAATCCAAAGCTTCAGGCATCCTGGAGTTGCCGTATGCGCTAGAATATGGGGAAAGCTATGACTGATGATGCTGTACTCTGCAACATTTCACCAGAAAGAAAACTGGTCTGAGTTATGCTTTGCTTTCAGTCTTTACCAAAGTGCTGGGAAGTATTTGTGATTTGTATTTGGGGAAGGAAGGAAAAAAACTCAACCGAAAACCCAAAGTCTATTGCCACTTAGACCAATGAATCAAGAATAAATTTCAGTAGCTGCTCCTTAAAGGAATCCATACAAAAATAATAATAAATGTCTATGAGAAAATACCTTTTGGAGTGCAAAATAATGACTGAATAAATGGTGTAGACTGACAACAAGCAATTAGAAATTAGACCGAAGAATTTCCCTGCATAGCTCTGAAAATCGAGATGCGTCTAATGAAAAATAGACTCAACATTTCATTATTCAATCACAAACAATGCAATAATAAAAAAAATGAATGCGCAGAGTGCTATCAAGAGGGTGTTTTATGGATGGTAAGCCGCTCTCTTCATGGGCTATTCAGGAAAACGCTTTAAGATTACACTTAACATTTCATTTTAACTCTCTCTCCCATTTCTTAAAGACCCCGCTAACATGTTTCTCACCCAGAGGGTTTGATTGCATCCCTGTGTAATTAGGGAAGATGCAGAACTGCAGCCAGGGAAGTACAGGAGACAAAGCACCTAATGAAGGGGAGCCACTGGGCTCTGCCAAGGCCCTGCTCAAGGAGGGTGGATGGAGTCCTCTCCAAGCCCGACTGTCCCTCACCCTTGTGTTCACGGAAGGACAAAGAATTGGAGCCTCCCTCCCTCTGTCCAGCTTGCACAAACCCCAGGAAAACTTGCAGCCCTGTCCCTGGGTGATGGAATTCAATGCCTACATATGAAGGATTTAGTATTTTTTATTAAAACCAGAGAGAGCAGAGTGAGGGCTTGAAAAGACCCAGCGACCCTTTCTGTAAGTTGGAATCATCTACAGATAAGAGGCTGAGTAACCTGTGGGCAATTTACCCTTGTCAGGCACGGCGTCTACTTGCTGTTTGTTAAGCAGTGAGTAAGAAAGCTTTCCGACGCGTCGCTAAGATAGGAGCGTGCTTAGCTGCAGCAAGAAAGTTGCTTTGACACATGTAACAGGTGAAGCTGTTGAGGAAGGCAAGCTGTTTTGACTCTACATGTCTGGTAGTTCTTGGCGAGGTTGAGTAAAGACAGCATTCTCCTCGTCAATGAACTATGACACGAAGGCAAGTGAAATTGCTCTGAACCAGGATAATGCGGTGTTTGAGCTGATTGAGCTTGATTCCACATCAAAGGTACTCCAGGTAGGCAGGTACAGAAATGAGCTGGCTGGCCGGGAAAAAAGGGACCACGACAGAACGGCTCTGGAACTGGTCCCCAGGTGACATTTTGATGTCCACCATTTGGTTTCCTCCATGCTGCAGCTGTGAGCGAGACAGCTCTGCGCACGTTTCATTCAGAGTGCAGCTCTAGGGTTTTAGCGGGACAACTAGTTAATTCCCTGGGTTGTCTTGCTTTTGCTGGGCAAACACAGCCCCCAATAATAACTGAATACAACTGTGTGGTGGAAGAAGCCTTGCCCATAGACAAGCTGCCGAGCCCACCGTGAGCTTTGCCTCTCTACCCGCCGCAGCAGCTTGAAGGGGCAAGTGAGAAGAAGCGCCGAGGTGGGGGCAGCAGCTCCTCTTCGGCAGGAGCGGTACACGTTAGCTGGGAAAAGCCCTGCCGGGATGGGGTGCAACAGCCTCGGGATGCTGGTACTCCAGGAGACACTACTCGTGCTGGGGCCGTACAGGGTGGCACCCCCAGCACAGCAGCTCTGCCACGGCCTTCGCTGTGCCCAAAGGCACAACTCAGCTTCGCTTCGAGCCACCTTCTGCTGCATCCCCTCACCCAGAGCAAAACTTTAGTCTACAGCGGGCTCGCTGAACTCACGCAAAGCGCTGCAAGGAATCCAGAAGTACCAGCAGGTAGTGTGCCAAGAGAAGGTACTACTCAAGGGAACGCTTGGCAGAATCCGGCCTTTGTTGTAGCTCGGGAAAAACAATCTTCAGCCTGCATCTCGCATGTGAGAGATGTAGACATTATTGGCTATAAAGGGAGAGCGGTGCCCTAGGTTGCACTACAGGAATACAAGAAACACAATTCTTGGTTCAGCCATTTACACCTGTCAAGACTGCCAAAAAACCCTGCTGAGTTTCTCATTCCCTCCGCCCAGGTACAAGTGACTGCAGACAGGGCGATGAAGTGGCGATGCGAACAAATGCTTGCAAATGCAGAGGAAACTTCACATTTCAATAACCACAGAGAGGAGAAGGCAGGGTTCATGGAGAAGGGAATGGGTCTGTGTTTACACATCTCCCGAAGATTCCTCTGTTTGCTACAGCAGGTATAAGGAAAGAGCGGGTTTGTTAATGTACTGACTTTTTTCCCCCTCCATTCAGGTCAGTCATAATGATCTCTTAAAAATATATGCTCTTGTGATGAAGAAGGCCTAACGTTTAATTAAAATGGTGTTTTAACGACTGGGCTATTGAATGTACTTGAAAAGGAAAATTTAACTGAATTATTCAACGCAAAAAGTAACAATACTTGACAACGTTGCTGTAGCCAGCATCACGACTCTATTATAGAGATTAGTCACTATTGATAAAACATTTTCTGAACCTAATGAATGTAAGCGCAATAATGAGCTGTGTGTTTCTTCCCCTCTAATAAAGGGAAAGCATGACATTTATGCTCAGAAGCCTCAAGACAATTGGCTTGTTACAAAACTTAAAAACTGGCAGAGAAAGAAGATCAGTAAGATCTTCTGTCCGCAGGGACAGGATTTCTCAAGCAATACTCCCAGAGCCACAGACAGCCTCAGCTTTACTTCAAGTAAATCTCCCATATGACAGTTCTTAATGGTGCTTATAGAGTAAAAAAGTAAAAAATGGCAATTTTAGAGTAAAAAAAAATAAAATTTAGAGTAAAAAAAAATAATTCCTCCCTCCAGAACTCACGACTCACTCACAAAGTGCAGCTCTTCCTAAAAACCTATCAGATACGAATAACTGCAGTCAGCTCTAGCCCGTGATGTACTGAGAATGTGTATTATGGTACAGCCAGAAGACGTACGGCTTCGTGTAGCTTGTGTCTTTACTCACATACGCATCTTAACTTTGCCAGCGGTTAAAACCAGTATCAAGTTCACTGGCCAAGCACCGCGAAAGCCTGGCTACCGCTCAGCATCTTCGGTAGCCCGCTGCCTGTCAGCCCCCGCGCTGCCTCTCCCGGTAACGAGCCATTCGGCCACCAGGCGCATCTCGCCGCGGGCAGGGCTACTGGGAGGGCGACCAGCCTCGCTCGCTCCTGCGGGCCGGCTGAAGCCCAACCAAGCAACGGCACAGCCGGCACCGAAAGTTTGCTGGGGAGGGACCCGGCGGCTGCCGGAGCGCTGCGGAGCGGAGCCCAGCGCCGGTCCCCGGCTCCGTGCACCGGAGCGGGCGGTGGGGGACCGCGACCCGACGGGGTGGCGGGTGAGGGGGGACAGGGACCCGGACACCCACCCACCCTCCTCCCCTGGACAGCAAGTCCCCCGGTTGTCATAGCAACGCGGCGGCGCCTCTCCCCAAACTTTGGTCGCTATAACGACCGCCCCGGGGCCGCGGCCGCAGCATCCCCCGGGCGGGCGCCTCCGCCGCGGGGCCGTCGGGGCGGCGCTCACCTATGGTGGAGACGACGGTGCCCACGAAGTAGAAGGCGCCGGGGAAGTCCCAGCGGGGCCGGAGGGCGTCGACGCGGATGCCGGCGGCCATGGCCGCCTCGTAGCTCCGCAGGAAGGCGCGCAGCTCCGGCAGGCTGATGTTGAAGATGCGGCTGAAGTTGTGGAGGGTCCGGTTCCAGCGGAGCTGCGCCGCCGCCTCCGACGGGCTCTCGAGGGCCGAGAAGACGGTGGCGCCGGCGCTCAGGTACGCCGCGATGAGGGCGGCCAGCAGCAGGAACCGCCCGTTGTCCTCGTTGAGGGGCGCCAGGCGCCGCCGGCGGCAGGAGCCCGCCGCCCCCCGCGGGGGCATCATCCGGTGCGCGGCGCGGCGGGCGCGGCGGGC
>SAYO01024525.1:115219-129682 GCA_004023745.1 Recurvirostra avosetta | reverse complement strand
TCTCCCCTCAGCCTCCTCTTCTCCAGGCTAAATAGCCCCAGTTCCCTCAGTTGTTCCTCAAAGGAGTCGTTCCAGGAGTGGGCTGCAGCAGCAGGATTAAAGCAAGGGCAGGTGAGCTGCCCCACACCAGCATGAGCAAAGGACCGGGGCAGACCTCTGTCCCCAAACACACGCCTCCCCTGGGAACACCTGGGTGAAACTGGAAAAGCCATCCCAGTGACGGAAGGCAGCGGTGCTCAGGGTGTTATGAGCACGCGAGAGATGTAGGTTGATGTTCACAACCTGCCGGCGAGGGGACGGTGCCATTCGCGCACGGAGGAGGCAAACAGAGGCAGTAACACACATGGGCTCTCACCGCCCGTCCCAGCACGGGCTGGCACACCAACAACCCACAGCCTCTGCTCGCACCACGTCTTGCAAACACGGGAAGGCTCCGACAGGCAACCGCGCTGCAGCACCCGGTTGCTGCGGAACACCCAGCCAGGGAGGGCTTTGCCGCCCTTCGACGGCGAGGCAAACCTATCACAGACACTTTCTTGTGCCACATACAGTGTACGTATGTCAAATCTGAGCCAGAGCTATTTGGGGGAAAAAATGCAACAAATACACTGTGCTATAAGGAAGATGAGCCACTGCAACAAATCGGGATGAGGATTCATGTAATTGTTTAAACATTTAAAGAGGGAACAAAATATCCCAGGTACAGGCAAAAAGAGAGCTCTCCTAGCTCCCACATCCTTACAGCTGAATTCCACGTGGCTGTGGAACACCCTAGCAAAACTACCCTCAAACAAACACAACAGCCTGTGTACAGCGACCCGGGAAGCATGACCGCGTTACATAAATCGTCTAAGGTCAACTCCGCAACTGGCACGGCGAACACCGATGTTGCAATCCCACTTCTCACAAGAGCTGAAATCAAAGTTTGGGAACAGAACAAGAAAAAGCAGCTTCCCCCTCCTCTGGGGATGGGGGCAAGCGGCGTTTCTGCCCGGGCAGCAGGGAGGTATTGAGGGCTGTGGGGTGGGTGTGCTGCAGCCCCGGTGTTCTGTGACAAAAGCCCGTCCTCCAGCAGCCTGCGAGCCGTGCACTGCCAGAGGTGTGTCACTGGATGACTGCCACACTGATTACACGTGCACAGGCTTGGGGGCACCCCTCTGTCCCCATATGACATGGGCAACTTTTGTGCACCTACAAACACACCTCTACCCGCGAAACAAAAGCTGGCCTCAAGCCAGGCGAAGGAACAGAAGGGCCTGAAACACCCCATGGTTGCAACAGGGTGGTGCAAGAGGGGAGCAAGGTGCAGTCTTTTCCCATTTCAAGCATCTGATTCCTGGAGCAAAAGATCTCAGAGAAGAGAAACAGGCTCCTGCTAAGTATCAGTCTGCCTCTGCGCGTTTACCTGCAGCTCCCTCATGCTATCTCCTCCACAGCGGCTGAGTCACTTCCTCTCTTCAGTCTCCACCAAATACGTTGTTAGAGACTCTCCTACACCTTTCCAGCATTTGTCAAGCCCTGTTTTTTTTTTTAAATTCATCTTTGAGCCCACTGACCACCTCTGGGTCTCTGTGCAGGCAGGGAGCTGGGCAGCTGCCGCCCCTTGGCTCAGCCCTGCCGCTTGCACACCTGCTTCCCCAGGGAGGACGAGCTCGGAAGAGGAAGGGGAAGACGTGTCTGAAGATGGAGAGTGACACACCTGCTGAAAGCAGAGGGGTAAGGCAGGAGCCAATGGGCCGGGGTGTCTCACGGGCTGCGCTGCTGCTCCTCCGCAGCCTGCAGCGGCCACAGCCTCTCCCCCAGCAGCACTCTTGCTCTTCCCCACCCTGCTGCTCTCTTTTTAATTTGGTTTCCCTCTCGATGCTGCCAGCAGAAACATTTCTAACATCTCTACAGCCAGAGCCCTGTGAGAGGCAGATAACTGCTGCTGGGGGACATGGAAAGCGAGCTGGTGGAGCCCTACCATGACATTCTAGCTGTCAGGAGGGCCAGACAGCCCTGAAGCAAGTTTGGGTTTAAATTCTCAACCAAGTATTGAACGTGGCAGAAACACCCTTGACAAAAAGCAGCAGCTCTGGTTCTGGCTAATCAGCTCTGCCTTGCCCTGGCCACCCTCCCTCCAAAGGTGACACCCCTAAATTTATTCAAGTGAGACACTACAGCATCACAAACCGTGCCAAAGCACTCCCCACCCCACCTGTTTGGGGGGTGAGTGAGGATCCCCCGCGTCAGGCTGTAACCCCATCTGCTCCCCAATGGCCGAGGGCCACCATTTCTCCCACAACTGCAAACCCTGATTTATTCATTCGGCGACACCCTCGCCCATCTGCACGCCATGAACGCAAACCCCACACTTCATCCCTGCAAAGGACCATCAGTACCAGCTGTCCTTTAACGAAACGAATGAATGTTTTGAAATTTTCTCTCCGGGCAGGTTGTTCAGCAACTGAGAAAGTTACCACTCGGCACACAGAAACCCACAGAAATGCCAGGCCAGCCCCAGGACACGCCACCGCGCGTCCTCGCCTGCCAAACAGCCCCCATTGCCATGGTGGCTGCGTGACCCAGGCGGCACTCATGACATTTTAAAATCTGCCCTCCCAACTTCTGAACCAGAGGAGACCCGGCCGACAGCTCACATGGGCTGACGCACCGTGTCCCGCGTTAGACCACCTCGTGAGCTCACCAGAGAGTAACAGCAAATACATCTTTTTTACCATTTCTAAGCATATTCCCAACTTTTAGCCCATTTTATCTCTTGGCACAATTATTGATCCTTACCTGACCAGAACTATTGCCAAGCGCAGATTTCCGAGAAATGTAAAGAAAGGACCTACGCAAACCTCTGCCCATAAAGCCATAGCTAAGCCCCTTGCAACCAAATCGCATTATTTTCTCCGTGTCAAAGCTTTGTGACAGCTCTTCCCAGTTGCTGACAAATCAAACAGCCCATTCAACATCTCTGTAGCTACAGAGGGCCACGGTGGGCAAGAGCCACAGGTACCACCACTCTTCTGCCATGAGATGTGACCTGCCTGACCATGACACAGCCAGGCTGAAATACCCACAGCAGCACCAACGCTTCCCAGAGACCAGGCGTGTGTTGAGGATGCACTGCTCAGCCATGCTGCAACCACCAAAGCAACCCTCGCAATCCCAAGAACAGGGGCAAACAGGTCACCTTCATGTCCTTATGGTCCTGAGGACCACCCGCATCAGTCCCAAAGAGCCGACCTAAACACTCAACCAGGCCCAGACGGCCACATCACCGAAGTCACACCCTCCAGCCAACCAGTATGACCTCCAGATGGTTTTACATGTGTTTGACAATGCCTCTGCACACACCAATTGGAAATAATTGTTCAGTTTTAAGACAGTGAAGCACTAAAAGTTTAAAGCCCCAAAACAACAAAACATGGCTACAGAGGTATACATACCTATTTACATAGACATACGCATATATATCAGGTTTACTTTAGGCTGACGCATGCAAGCTTGTTCTTTTACTGCTTGTCGTTTTTCTTTTAAATAGTATTCAGCTTTATTCTCTTATTTTCCAAGTTCTTACTAGCAGGCCCAGCACCGCTTCTCAGCTCGTCTAAGCTGCAGTTCATGAACTGGACTAGTTAGCAACAGAGGGGAACAGACCACCAGCCAAAGGAAGGGGCTCTGGTGCCTTCTCACAGAGCCATCTCTTGGCCCAGTTAAATACATTACTAAGAGCATAAGGGCCTTAATCCACTCGGCTCCAGGTGTGTACGTGCATACCACAGGAGTTATCCTCCTGCCCACATGCCTCTTCAATTAAAATATACGGGAAATTTGATGCAACTCTTCAGTACAGATTGCGTGCACGTTGGATACTGTGTGCTCCCCACCAGCCGCAACACTCACGTTTTGAGGGTTTTAGATGTCATTTCTGTACCTGTATCCGAGTCTTTTTGATCTCCATTTGTTCCAACAGTGAAAGGCAACTTCCGCTTGGTCGCTCGCTCTTTCACCTCTTTGCCGCCATCGCTCCGGTCCAACTTTGGAGTCTTGGTTAGAGAAACTTTATCTTTATCCTAGAAAGAGAAGAGACCAGATTATTAACAAGAGCATTCCCCAGACTGTGCCCACCTTACCCCGCAGTGTCCTGCACCAGCCTCATGCAGCACTTGTCCTCTCCTTTCTACTGTGGGTTTCCAGCTTTTGGGTTTAGCATCTCGCAGAGGAGCCTCCATGAACGTGAAAAGCTAAAACACCACCAGAGAAGAGCACGGCCAACCACGGCTGCTGTGTGGTGCCAAACCTGCAACCAATTCATGTGAAAACCGGAGCCAAAGCCTTGCGTGCGGCTGAGGATGCGCCCGGCTGTGAGCACAGGAGGAAGGTTGGCTGGGGTGGGGGAACCCAAGGATTTCCAAACACAATTGCTCCCACCGTTTGGGAAGGGTTTCCCGATCCCAGGGAGAAGTGGGATGCAGGGGAGCGTGCGCAGCATGTCCAGGGGACACACGAAAAATGGCGTGAAAGCCCTTTGTTCAACATGGAGAGCCGAGGGCTTCTCCTTGGGGCCGGCGGTATTTCTAGCAGAAGCATACAGCACTACTATTTGAGCTTACTTGATAACATGTTATTCTGGAGAATATTCTGGCAGCCGATAAGCCTGCTAACATTACTGACCGTTTACAGGATCAGCACCGCAGCCAAATGCACTTAGAAGGTTTGCATTGTACAGTCAGCGCAACGATTTGTACCAGAAAGGCCAGTATAGCTCTGCCTATATTCCACAGGCAGCACTCTCCATCCGACAGCGGGCAGGCTCGACCTGCTGGGGGCTCTGCCTGCGCTCCTGCCACTGCCTCCATCACAGCTGTCCCTCTCCCATGCAGGCTTCTACCGGGATTTTAAGAGGAGAAGCTACCTTAAGAGTAAACCTACCAACATTGCATAAAAGCATGGTAAGCAATGGAGACGCCGGCTGAGCATTCAGTGCCTTCTCAGAGAGGCAGACCTATGTCTGCTTCATCCTGGTCTCATTTATTGGGGTTGGTTTGGATTTTAACGTGCAGCAAGGTGAAGCAGGCAATACCGGGGACTGCTCCGTACGAGCGGCAGGAAGAAATTTTGAAGAAACATCCCGAGCAAGACAAAGTTACCAAGTATTGAAACAGGCAAGATTTTTCCCATGAACAGCGAGAGCTGGTACGTAACTCAAACTTCAGGAGTTCAGTATGCTGAGAATATATACAGACTGAAGTCATGCACTTGTGGTTTTTGTATATGAGAAACAGTATTATTTTAAGCAAGCACTTCTGGTTTGAACACTGTGCCACTGCTCTAAAAACAAGGCCAGAACGAGCAGCTCTGTGACAGATCTGATTTCAATAACCCAGCAAAACCTAGACCCTAAGCTTTAGATATAAAGTTAGATTAAATAAAAGAATCTCAATACATTAAATCATGCAAGACCATCGCTGGAAACTCAGACGAGCAAATCTAACAGAAATTCCCTTGTTTAGAAAAGCCCAGTCATGCTGTCTGCATCAGACTCAGCGCCCTGGCAGGTGGCTCCTGTGCCAGCAGTCACAAGACCGCGTCGTCACTGTGTACACTGCTCCTTCCTCTTTCCGAGTTTCTGTCTGGCAACCAGACTTCACCCGCAGATTAAAGAGAAACTGTTTACTTGGACCAACGGGTTCTGCTCGCACGTCCCCTTTGCGATGGGCAGCGTGACAGCCCTGCAGCTGCACGCCCGATGCTCGGCCCCCGTCACCCGCGCTCCAGGGGGGACTAAAAAAATAGGCTGGGGAATCCCTTTTTTGGTAAAGCAAGCTAAAGAAACCAGTGGCTCTTGTGGTTGGAGGGAGCCAAGGCACGTTCAGCCACGGGGCGCACAGGACTTCATGTTTGGAGCCCGAAGAAGGGCAGCCCTGCTCGAGAGCAGCCGCCGAGAGCGCCTCCTTGGCACAGGAGTCAGTGGAGCGATGGGACAAAGTCACAACAGCCAAAATAAACACTCCAGCATTTCGTTTAAACACTCTGGATTTAAATGCATTTGTCTTATTTATTCTGACGCCAACAAAAATAGTTTGCAATAACAACTGATGCCACTCTATTGCCAGCTGCTGCTCTGACCAGCTCACAGGTGTAAGTAGTGGCACGGACCACTGACCATCTCCCCGGAGTGCCTTGTTCCGAGCAGGTAAGTTGGTCTGTCCTTTCCCTCCCCAGTTTAACGGAAGCTCAAACAGCAATGCTACACTCAAACCCCACTAATCCTGCATCAGCGGTGAGCATCTGAGAGGCTGTGTTGAAGCGGAGTAAAGCACTATCTTCCCCGTGTGCAACGACGGCAGAGATGTGGCCCCAACGTTCCCCTCAAAAACTTCGACTGCATGTCAAGACAACAATCAGCCCAACAATTTTTACACTTAAAAGTCAGAGCCTGGGACAAGAGCATAAAACCAGAGAAGACCATGCGCACATCCCTTCCTCTGCTGCCCGTGCCTAAGGGCACACCTGCACGCATCGCACCCGAGCTGCTCCACCGTCGGGGAGCCACGGGATGGGGCACAAAACACCGGTGAAACCCGGCACTTCTTCCTGCTCTGAAAGTGCACTTGCAGCTCTCACGCCCAGCACCTGCGGCTCAGGTTTGCCAGCACCGAGTGGTGGCAGTCCTCTGTAAGAGAGGTACTTCTAGAAGACTGTGAGGTGGATCAGTCATAGCTGACGCTTTGAAAATGACTCTTCCCTGCATCAGCTGCCGTGCTCACCGTCTGTACCGCAATTTCCTCACCCAGGCCCTTTGAGCAGCCTGTTCCACCCAGTATTTCAGCCCTAGGATACTCTTTGCCTGCTCTCGCAGCAGTAGGTCAGGATGCGGCTGAGACCCCGGCACCCCACAGTGGGATTTCCTACACTCCCGGCATTTCTTCCAGACACCAGTTTCACGTTGAGAGCTCCAACAAGAGGTCAATTGTGCTCAACACAAAAAATACGATTCTTTCATTGTTTGTTACCTTAAAATAGATTTCAGCTGGAGCAAACCCGTCATGTCCTCTGCTGCTCGAAAAGCACTCTGCCTTGCAGGCAACCCGGCTCCGGGCATCAGCTGGCAGCGCCACTGCTCTTGCACCCCACTTAAAAGCAAACGACGATTGGTGACAGCTTTTTTAAAACATACCTTCTCTAAAATTCCCTTAATCTTTGGACTTGGCTGCTGTGGTGTGAAAGCCCGAACCTGCAGGCGCAGGGGATCTGCGGTGCCCGCAAGGCAGGTCAGTTGTCTGCTGTATTAATGCCATATGGCATTCTCTGCACATTCAGGAATAAGAAAAAGTGCAGGACAGGTAAAAATGCAACTTATTCTAGAAAGCTACTGCAATGTTGTTAAAGGCTCCATGTTGGAGGAAAGACAAAGAAGAGCAGGATTAGGTAAAAATCCTTTCCAGACAAGACGGTGAGCCCAGCTTGGAAATGGAAATGGCTGTGTGAATCCCAGCGTCGGGCACGCTCGGGCAACGCTTCGTTTGCATTCACCCTAACGCTCGGAGCTGCTAATCCAGTAAGTTCAGCAAAATTAAATACCAAGGAACCAAGGAAGTGGCGGCAGTCCCGGCACTGCTTTGAAGATTAATTTGTACAGTAGCACAACGATAACCTTTTATACTAATTGGACCAAAGAAGATCCAAACTTTGCTCCCCCCTGGAAAGCAGCGACCTGCTGAGGATGCCTGCAGCACTTGGCGGTGAAACCAGCGCAGAGAACTTAAGGCAGCTTGGAGAGTCATATTCCTGAAAGTAACGTGCTTTTTAATTTTCTTATTTTAAGCTTTACTTCCCTAATTATTTCTAATTTTGTAATGAAGAACGTCGTCCTTTTCTTGAGTATAAGCTGTTTTCATCTTTAGGTCTCCTGTATAAAGTAAGCTCTGACTCCTCTGAATCAGGTTTCACAAGAGGAACAAATCCAAATTAATCGACATTGCAGAGAAACTTGTGTGAACATCTGTGTGTAAGTCAGGCGTGGGGCTCTCGGAGGCCAGGACAGCTCTTGCTGAGGGTAAGAGGGAGTTTGGGGAATGGGGGTACTCTCGAGAGCTCAGCAACAGAAACAAGTTCCCCTTTGTAGGTGTTAAATAAAAGCTGCTTCGGCAAAGGGCAGACAGCAGACCATGTCTTCAGGAAAAATCCCCTACCAGCATGTTACGTTATTAGTAAGACTTACTGTATGAATAACTGAACCCACCTCAACTTACACTTGCTACAGTTAAAAGATGCATCACCAGTTAGTTGCTAGCAGCCGTCAGGGTTTGGAGCACAAACCGAGCACCAACTGGCCCCCACTAGCTGCCCGACGTGAGATGTTAGGGCGATATAAGCCACGAGTGCAGCGTATGGACTGGAAGTGCCTCACTGCGTCTGTGCTGACGTCTCTTTAAAACAAAGGTCTCTAATCAGCAAGAGACCCTGATATCAATCTGCTCAGGTCATTAATGACATATTCAAGTAAAAACCACTTTTCACGCTCACGCAGAGCTCCAGCTCGGCCAGCTTACTGTCCAAATGCAGGTTCTCAGGAGCAAAACCAAACATGTAGTTCTTTTAGATGCAAAATTCTGCAAGGTAGAGCTACATACAACCCCACGCAAAGAAATCTGTACTTCCAGCAGAGAAGCTGAGCACGTCTCTAGCTTGCTTTACAGGACGGGCCGTGCATCTGCAGCCTGCTCCTCCCCTTCTGTCCGTAAAGCTGCACGCAGCAGGGCTGTACCGTCAGTGCTCGCACACAAACTCTGCACCACCGCCTCTGCCCGCCTGCCGAGAGCTGCGCCGGAGCCCTGCCTTCGCTTCAGCGCCGACAAAACCTGACTCACGTCCCAGCCGCTTATGCAAAGACTTGCATCGCCAGCCATGGAAATCCCCAAAGCCCTTTGTTCTCCAAAATGAGTTGAAAGTATTTCAGGTTGCAATGCGAGTAAAAAATAAGCAGCAAGGAACAAAACCAGGGCTGGTAGCCTGGGAGGAGAGAAGGCCAGAAGGACCAAGGGCTCCAACAGCCGTGCCCCTGGGCGATGCCCCGCATCAACTGGCACACCAAACTCCTGCCGTGGGCAAAACACCCCACGCTGCAAAAAGCAAATGCTGTGAGAGCGGGAGTTTCCCTGCACTAATACAGACAGCAGCCTGCTGTTCCCTGAACAGGTCTCTGCCAGGGGCGGGGAGAAGGGGCAGGAGAAGGGTTCATGCCTGTGCTACAAAAAGGGATGGACAGCATTTTACCCAGAGAACACACTGGATGTGGTGGAAACCAAATGCCGGTATTCCCGAAATTTGTGTCCCTTGTGGCCTTTCCAAAACCAGAGTACAACACATACACATGCACAAGAAGTTTCAAAAAGTCTGAATTTGGGTCACGATAAATGTTACAACGAAACATTATGGAGACAACTGGAACTGAAGTGCCTTTCCTGCGTGCCTTGGGCCTTCATGGAGGTTTGTAAGAAATATTACCCTGCAATGACTCCGGGCTGCTTATCTTCACTGAACCGTCGGCTCTTCAGTATCTAAGCCACCCAGTGCTTCTGCATGCTTCACATGCCGGCGGATGGCTCTGTGCTGGATGCACAGCCTGGCACTCGTTTGTACGGCACAGGAAAGCCCTAACAGTCCAACAGGTTTCAAGAAAAATTGAGAAATGAGGACTACATTCCCTTTTCCGGAATTGGGAGAAGAGAGAGCAGAAAAAGCAAAAACTTTTTTGACAGGTAAGAAAAATAATGAAATAGGAGCAAAACGTGTTCATGCTACTAAAATTGTTACGGATGAAAAGCGTAGCAGTTTTCCCCCTTCTCTCCTGTGGAAGCCAACTGAGTTTGATCCAGCCTGTATCAAGGTATCCTCGCCTGTATCAGCAAGGTACAGTGCTCCCCCAGCAAGGCACCCACACTGAGAAACTGCCCCCCTGTCACCTGGGAAAGGGTGAGGGGGAGAAGGCAGCACCTTCAGCAGTTTTCTTAACATCGTCTCTGCCCGGTTTGCTCAGTTAACCTCTGCTAGCTCCTACAAGAAAACACCATGGATCAAGTGCTGCTCTGCCTGGTGTTCAACCACTGTTCCCACTATGCAAGTGGGAGCATTTCCCCATAAAGGGCAAATCCTCTGCCACAGACTCTGAGCACACGGTGTAACCATGCAGCAAGCGGTCCCAGGCACATCAGGAAATGGTTTCGATGACCGATATAATTCTTGCTGCGGTGTTCTGCTCAGCCTAAGTCATGAGTAATCTGCTTCTGGTATGGGGATCTGTGGATCTACACCAGAAAGGAGAATTATTCATATATGGCATGCATATTTTTACAAAACCCTTCAGACTGAACTCAGAAGGAGCCTCCGGGGCCGCCGAGCACCCGCCCCAGGCAGGCTGTGCGCAGCCATATAAGGCTGGCAGGGCCCGACCGGCCGCCTCGCTGCCTCCGCTAACCCCGGGAGAAACAGCTCTTCGCTCAACAGCAGCAAAGAAGATGAAGCATCTAACGCTGTCGGCCACGGAGGGCAACAGAGACACAGTCTTTAAACCACTTCTCATGGCTGTGCCAGCACAAGCGACGTCTCACTAGTTAATCGGTCCCTCCCGTGGAAAGGCACGGAGCAGAGAGCTAGGAGGAGTTCCCTCTTATAATTAGCTCTACAACTGAAAGGCAGCAGCTCACATCCTCTTCCACAAAGCACGAGCCCTCTGCAGAAAGGGCAGCCTCCCGGAGAGCCCAGCTGTTACGTGTTCAGGTGCAGAACTCACATGTTTCCTGCAGCACTCAGCCCACCGCAACACCAGGACTGCTCAGCATCCCGTACCGTTACTCGCCTTCAGTGCTGGAGCTTCAGAGCCCGAACATATAAAGCTAATGTTAAAATAACTGTCGATATTAAGGTCACATTGAGAGGAAAACACTTAAGTGGCAAGGCAGCTATTGCTTCGCCACGCTCGCCCTGTGCACCATCGCAGGCAGCCCCTGTGGGTGCGGGTCCCTCCGTGCGGCTCAGCTCGGGCTGTGCCACAGCCGCTCTGCCTTCTCCTAGCGAGCCTCCGCCAGCCAGCGTGTGCCAAGCCGCAGGCTCGGGCCTTTGAAAGTGTTGACAAAGGCAAGATAAATTAAAAGCAGCCGCTTGCTTGACAGGCAGGTACAACAGCGTCTGGAAGGAGGAGGTCTAACGACCTAGTGCTTTTACCCTGAGTCACTGCTCCAGATCACACTCCAGAGTTAACCAGAAACGGGGTGATTTGCTGCACGATGTCCTTCGGCCACTTTGGCTGGATCTCAGCTCCGTCCCCGGAGGACAAAAGCCTACAAGTTTTTTCTCCATTGAGAAGACCAGAATTAAGTGAGCAGAAAGGCTCTTCCCTGTCCTTACTCGATACCACTCTCCGCAGGTCTGCGCTGATGCCTCTGAATGGGAAGCATAAAATTATTTGTGTCCTAGTTATTTAGCCAGCGGGAGTTAACTCCAGTTCCCGGCATCCCTAGCGCTGCTCCACAAACCTGCTCTGTAAATAACATGCAGCCTTTAAGCTGGCGCGAGTAGATGAAATAAAATGGGAGCCGATTCATATTATAACCGATCCTCTCCCTCCCGAAGCACCTGCACCAACATTAAGCTTCTTATACAGCGCAGACAAAACCCCGTATTTACATATCCTGCGCTGCCGGGCTCAGCCTCATTTGCCAGGGTAAATGCTGGTATCTTCCTGATGCAACAGGGCAGCTCTTTCACCTCCAACACCCCTGCTCCTGGTTTTTGTCCCCCCTCCTAGAAGCCCCACGCCATGCCCCAGCAAAGCACCCATGCAGGAGCAATGCTCCCACTCTCGGCACGGCTCCCAAACCGACCCGCGCACACACAGTGACACAGAAAGGGGAATGGGGCAGATGCTACCAGCGCGCTCGATAAGCAAATTTCTGCCTGGGACTTTCCCACTGGTTATTTGTCACTGTCCTCATTTTGTCAATAATACGACCTCAATCATAAGAGGAGTTACTATCGTCAGCACGGGTGGGATGGCAGGGGAAGCGACAGAGCAAGAGGCACAGGAGCGCTGGTGCTCACAAAGCTCAGCTTCAGCTCCCCGGGCCTGGCTGAAACTCCTGGGGGAATGCTGAGAAACTGGAGCAAGGAGGTGAAAGGAAAGCGGATTATATTTGTTTCCATAGCAGAATATAGCAGATGTAGCTTTTAATTTTTATTTAAAGTTAACATTTGTGCACAGCTTTCTGCAAAACTATTTACTGGAAACTACTGATACTGAGAAGGATGAAAAAAAGTTGAGTAAGAGGAGGCAGAGCTTAAGTCTGGAGCAAACAGAGAAATCTGGGAATGAAGGTGAGAAGCATGAACTTATTTATCTTTAAACTCAGACTTCATCTCAGGAACCTCACCTGAAGCCCAGTCAAAACCTCAATACTTCAATAAAACCCCAGAAGCAGTAATGTCAGCAGAGCAGCTCACACGCTGAGTCCTGGTCAGGCCACACTCAGAGCCCAGACTTCTGGGTGAAGCAAGACCAGCCGAGTCTGACACAGACGCGGCATTTACAGCCAGAGGAGGAGGAGAAACTCCTCCCTCGCACAGCACGCACTTGCAAGATCACTGCATTACTTGCTCCTTCCACAGCTTACTGCAGAAAGCCTTAAAAATAAATGCACAGTACTTGCAGAAGAGAATCTTCTAAAGCATCCCCCTGTTGCTCAGCTGAGTTGGGTCTATGCGGCCACAGCACTTCCCGGGAAGCACTGCAGCCACTGAGAAATAAAGCGGACCCCATCAGCTGGCAGAGTACCAACACACAGATTTGATTCCGGTGATAACAGCCCACGGCAACCTCCTGCCACATGCAATACTGCCGCGGCTTGAAGACATTAGGCGCAAGGGACAGCATCCCTAAAGGAAGGCAAGTGAACCAAACACGCTACCTTTTTCCCCGTTTGTTTCTCCACCATGTCGTTGCTGAGAGAGAAATCTTCTGGCTGTGGTGTTTTAGAACACCCACCCTTGGGCATCGTTCTGCCTTCCTTACTTGATCTTCATTTATGCTGCCATCGCCTCATCATCAACCGTCTGTTTAAAGAGAGGAGAAGAGAAGTTAGACATCTCAAAAGGATCTTTCCACTGGGGGAAGAAAGGCAAGACACTTCCCATGGGGATAACCCCCCACCAAACTCTTCAACGGCAACACTGGGATGGCAGAGCACCTCCAAATGCCGCGCACCGCAGACCAGAGCGGGCAAAACTGCTGCTGGCTTCTGCCACCTTCTGCACAGGAAGCAAGCTGGGACCTGCAGCTGCAAACATGACTTGTTTCATGTGCAAGCGATAGCTTAAAATGGATCATGCCCAAACAGAGAGCAATATCCCTCCTGTTCTTCATCTACAGCATCACTGCAAGCCTACATAAAGCTTCTTGCAGCTACAGGTCTGCTCATAGTGCAGGGACACGGGGATGGACCTCCTGGGTATGTGTCTGGGACAGGGACAGCCCTGCTCCCCTGGTTTGTCAGGCTGAATTCCCAGACACTCACAGGACCAACACACACATCGCTAAATTACAAAACCTACTTATAGAATGCACTTTTTGAACATGTTGCCATTATGAGATGAGACCAGAAAACACCCCAAGGGGGAACAGCGTTCCCGGAGCAGTTTGCCACCGGCTCCTCACCCCGGCACAGGCGCTGCCGCCGTGCCTCGGCCTAGGTAAGACAATTTGGAGAATAACAAAGCGCTCCCTGCTCCTGCCATGTGTTGCCTGGTTACAGGGCTGAAAAGACAACTGACATCTGAAATACAGCAAAGCATGAGCTGCAACAGGGATCAGAAATACCAGCTGAAGCCAAGGCAGGCAAGGCCTTTTTAGGTGAACGAAAATATCTCCTCTCCCGAGACCAGAGGCTAAAAAGCATCCGTGCAACACTATCTCCGAGAAGTGACCCACATCAATCCCTACAGCAAAGGTCTCGTTGTACTTACGCTGAAACGGCGTAAACAGGCACCATTTGAAAACTCTTTCCCCAGCTAATTGCCACCTGACAACACTACACATTGCACCCATTAACTTCTTATAATAGCGGCTGGGTTTCTGCAGAGCTACAATTGCAGGAAATTGTCCAGGAACAAAGTCACGCAGCGCTCCATCACAAGATGGGAATTCTGTGGGCGGGGAGAGAGAAAGAAAACAGAGGAGAGGAGAGGAGCCAAACCCTCCCGCCTGCTTGGGGCCGGAGGCCGAAGCAGTGTGGACCTTGAACCACGTCCCAGGCAGCACCAGGAGAGCCCAGCACCTTCTCGCCGGGTGCTGGGTCCCCACACCTGCGGCGGCCAGGGCAGGACACGGGGTTAAAGGCTGGAGGAACACTAGTGCGGTGCTTTCATCAGCCTTGTGTTTTAGAAGTTCCCTGGAAAGCCCTTCATCATTTAAATGTT
>SAYO01024525.1:95054-115146 GCA_004023745.1 Recurvirostra avosetta | reverse complement strand
TTTTTTTTTTTGTAAAAAAAGTGATTCAGAGCCCAGCCCAGCCCTGCAGCAGCACAGATTCCCAGACCAAAGCATCGCACACAGACAGTGCTAAGACATCCCCAGTGCTGGCATTTCCAGCAGGAGACTCTGCTTCCCAAGGCAGCTAATCCTCTGCCCTAGCTCCTTCGCCTGGGCTACGGGAGGAGAGTTACCCATGTTTAGGAACGGAGGCTTCAGGGACTGAGGCCTCTTCGTGTCCCCCTGCTCGATGAGGGGACAAGCTTGCTGTGCTTACTTTCGCGACCCCCAGACAGGAGCCCCCAGCCCTTTCCTTTTGGATGCGAGAGCAGGAAAGGATCCAAACTGGCAAAGACATGAGCAGGCTGATCAGCCCTCCTCATCGCTGCAGATGGGAAGCAAAAACAGAGGGGAAAGTGCAGAAAATTCAGTATACCAACCCAGCACGTCCATAAAGAGAAAATAGAAAATCTTCTGTTAGAGTCTCCAAATTTCTGCTCTTCATCATTTGAAGGGCCTGCAGCCCAGCACAAGTGCCAAAGTTCAAGCACCACAAGGGCTGACTGAAAACAGCACCTTAAAAAGGCAGCTCAGCCGTCCTCGGGCACGCTCAGCACCGGCAGAGAGAGGCTGGAGCTCGCAAAACCTGAAGCCAAGAGCGAGTGGCCCTGGCCTCAGTGCTCCCACACACCCAGCCAGGGGTTCACCGGCTAACAAGATGTCACGTTTCACAGCACTGTGGCTCTCCTGGCGCTGGTGATGCTCCATAGAAGGCATTGCTCCGGAGCCCGAGGTGTCCCCTCGACGTTGCGCATTGACGGGGTCCCAGACGCTGCAATTGCTTCCTCTAGAAGCAGCTTCAGCCGTTTACAGCCTCAGGAACCTCACTCTGTCAGCCATCATTAACCAATTTGTACAGCTTAAGAATTTTTTCCCCTCGGTTTCACCTACTGGTGCTTTTTAAGGTGCAGATAAAGGAGAAACGAGCTTGTGCCTGGGAGGAGGCAGGAGCCCGCAGGAGCACTGGGTCAGTGCGGAGAACACAGATTCGGCCACCCGCACAGGTTCACTTCAATATTCACCACAAATCTAAGAAGAGAAAATTCAGATGACGTGCCAGGCAACAGATACTTATTTGCACTTTGCGAAGGATATTAAAAACAAGCAGCTTCACTTATGCCGGTCACGAGCGCAGGGACCAGCATGGCTGGGACCAGGGCACGCTCTGCTCCCAACCATGAACAGCCAAAAAAATTAACACCACGTCGTTTCCAGTGCCTCTGGAAAACTGTTTCACGGCCTGGATGCTGTCAGTTTATTCTCGGAAAAAATTCTGCCCACTCCTGATGTCTTTGTGGCTGTTTGTAACCGGGGAAGGTACCTATTCACGTGGAGCTTCGAAAACCTGTTTAACTGAGAAAAGGCCAGACGGATGCCAGATTAATTCTGCACCCCTTCTGTTCATCTAGCTGACTCATTACACTTGGAAAGCTGGCTGCCTCTCCATGTAAACAGAGCACTGGCCTGTTTAACAGCTTGGAGGGAGTATTACATTTGCACAACAATTACCAACAACGCTCACAGTCTTCGTTTCATTTTTAAGCACGTTTAATAAGAGTCAGAGGGGAGGTACAAATTCCCGGTTTGGAAGAGCAATCCCCAGCTCGCGGGAGCGACGGCGGAGCATTTCAAAGTGGCAAATCTAGGGCTCCAGAATTACAATTTGGCTTCAATCCTTCCCAATCTGGGAGCTGGACAAGCCACCCCCTTTTCCACGACACCCCTCTCAACCTCACCTCCCTACCAGGAGACAATCATCACCCTTCCTATTTTGTAAACAATTAACTAAGCTCCTTGAACTAGATGATTACATGTCTGCCGCACAATAAGAAGTGGGAGACCGAGTGAGCTCAACAGAATATAATCCCTCGCACTTCTCCGGGAAAACAAAGGAGCTGTTTACCTCTGGCCGGCGGCCAGCCCCGACTGCGCGCGCCGCTGTCCCCACGCACGCCACGCCAGCCCCTCGGCCTGGCCGGCAGCAGCCCCCCGCAGCCAGCAAGGCACGGGTCCCCACGCCTCTCCCCTGGGAAAGAGCTATGGAGAGGGGGAGTCCACCCTGGGATTTGGCCAGCCTGAACACGGCAGCTCCCACTGGTTTGGGATGGCTCCAGCCAGCGATCCCAGGTGCTGGCAGGGAAAGCCACGGTGGTCCCAGGTGCTGGAATATTGCACACACGACTTTGCCTGCAGGGAGAGAGCTGGAAAAGCGGAGGTGACAGCCAGCCTGGTCACCCTGCGTGGCAGGGAGAAGGGCAGCCCTGCCTGGGCTGGGGGCCCTCCTGGCCGCTGCCTCCCCCTCTGGCAGGGGTTGGCAGACGAGGGCGGTCAGGGCCCCCCCGGCACCCCCGAGCACCCGGAGCGTGGAGAAACAGGACTGTCGGGAGCACAACCAGGAGCAGGGCTGGAGCCGTGCTGAGTGAGGCTGGCTGGGAACGGGAGAGCTCCGCAGAGCCAGCCCTGGCCAGGCACCCCCACCCCATCCTCTCCTCTCCCCTTGCTGGGGCGAGGAACCAGTCGAAAATGGTTTTTATTTCGCCCAGGGCATGCCAAGCCAAAGCCACACACTGAGACCAAACATTTCTGTGGAGGACCTCAAAAGGCAATGGTCCCAAAAGGGACGGGAAGGGAAGGGGGGGTCATCTGTCCCTCCGAGCGGCAGGAGGAGGAGGAGAGCACTGCTGGCTCCATGCTCGGCCCCGCTGGGCTGGCTGGGAGGCAGCATGGGACCAGTCGCGCCCATTAGCAAGAACTGGGCTCTCGGCAAAGGCGATGGGCAAATTGGGATGGGCACAGCTGCACACAGCTGGAGCGCGCTCTCAGCACCGATGCCAACACTGTGCCGGACAGGAGAGGATATTCCTCCTTAACAGACCCAACAGACCCTATCCCCAGGGTCCCAACCCGACCTCTACCCCTCCTGCCTTCAACATCTGTAACAAGAGAAAATGTAAGCAACGCTCAAGTCCTCAAATGCTTTCAGATGTACGTCTGAGGCAGAGCGACAGCTCTCCCTAGCTCTGCCGGCACCAAAGGCTGCCTGTCCTGTCCCATCCTGTCCCGTCCCGTCCCTCCAACCCTGCCCTCCTGCAGCTCCTAGCACAGGCGCTCACCCCGCTGTGTGCAGACCAGCCGGGCTCCTGCCATCTCTATCTGAAGCCACAACAAATGAGCTGACGCCCAAGATCTGTGCATTGGAGCCTGCCCATACCCTGCCAGCTTGGAGTAAAAAAGATTGTGCAGACTTCTTTAAATGCCAGACAATAAGAAGAAAGCTGGCTGGAGGCTCTTACCCGTTACAAAAAGCTCCAGTGCAAGGATGGTAATTAGAGGCGCAGACGTTATTTGCACAAATCCAACACATTTGTTTGGTCTGAAAAGGTTGGAATATGAACAAGTCCCACCAAAACGTGAAAATTTTAAAACCTCAGGCTCCTTTTGAGGGCTCTGTCCCAGAAGAACAGGTGTCCTCAAATCTTTGAAAATTGCCTTAAAGTAACAACTTGCACAGATCACATCCAAAATTTGATCCCTCCCCCCCAGCACCAGAAAGCATGGGGAGAAAACCTGAAGTTAAGGTCTTCCAACATGCTGAACCGTGCGCTTCTCCATCACCCTGCTGATACCTTTACTGAGATGTTTGTCACCCCAGCAAAGACCATCTCCGAGCTGTGCAGTACGGTGGGACCTGCTGAGTTGGCACTAAACTCACGCTGTACATCACTAACAGGTCGCGTGTTCAAAAAAGCCACCATCACTCCAACCCAGCACTGCCCAGGTGTAGTGCTGTTTTACCGACATCCTCCCAGCACCAAAGACCTGCTCTTCACCAGCTTTTCCTTTACCTGTCAGGGTGACACAACCACGATTAGTACCTAAAATTGCCTGTGCACACCGGCGGGACCTGCACTTTGAGGAACAAGGAACAATTGTTCTTTGTGTTCCAGCTCGGCTCCGGAAGAGTAAAGTCCATCTTTTTCCACCATGGGTACATAAGCCCAAGAGCAGCAGGAGGCCTGCAAGCCCGCAGTGCAAACACAGGTGCGTTTCATTCAGCAGCCTTACACCAGGCAATCACAAAGATTAGCTATTAATAAGATAGTGCAGCACGAGGTGCTAATTCTTACAGCCATTACCAAAACAAGGGAAATCGAGAGATCTCTGCATTTCCTTGCTTTGAACGCAACCGGTTGAAAAGCACGCTTGCCTGCTGTCACATCTGGGGTCACCCCAGTTTCACAGCTCCGTCGTGCCCTCACCTTCAACTCAACATCTTCTTTCTTTCCCCTGGGGAACTTGCTATCTTTTTGTTCTTGACTTTTGAAGGCGGATGTCGCTCCTTATCAGGAGTTCTTAGAGATGAAACATCTTTCTTCACCTCTTTGCATGGCTACTCCTCCCCTGTTCTCAAAATTAGTACCTGGTGCCCACAACAACAGTCCTTTCTTCCGCCTTTCTCAAATATTTATTTCACCTTAACCCACAGTGCTTCCTGACCTCCTGATAGGCCTGTAACTACTCCCATCTGGATGTATTTGCATGGGGCTCGGGCAAGGCTTGCTTGCTTTCTCAAATACGCACCAGCCGAGTAGACCTAGTAACATGAATTAAAGCAGCTATTAGTATTTCAATCAATAGGGAAAAAGAAGTCCCTTCCCGGTGTTTGTTAGGACCTGCAGAAAATAACACAACAGAGCAGCTCAGCCTGCCGAGTGGTTTGTGCACGTGGACATGCACCCACGTCTTTGAGAATCACAGTCAAGATGATGCTCAAGACCTCGCCGGGCACTGTGAAAGTCCAACTCCTCAACGGTTCTCCAGCGATGACTCGCTACGCGAAACCATCCCTGCTAACGGGTTACATTTAAACCACAACCCCTACACATGTGACCTGCGAGTGCCATTTCCCGCCCCAGTATCCGAAGAGCGGGCAATGGTCTCCAATTATGATGACAACTCCAGGTTCTTCTACGACACTAAGTGTGACTATTTAACAGGATTATATTTGGAAATTTCTGCCCAACTACCCTGTGATTCAGAATACTGCAGCTGGGACCATTCTCGGGATACACGAAGGCCGAAATAAAAGCGAGCCCTGACAGCACCCTGAAACCACAAGCAACCACGCTGCTTGTGTGGTTTCTCCGGGAGCAGTTTTTCCCACAAACCCTTCCCTCAATTATCTATATGCAGCTGCCTCTTGATATTGCTACATTTCTGGATGCCGCTGATTATCTGGTTTCTGGCCAAGGTTACAAAACTGTTGTTTCAGTCGGTTCTCCGAGCTGTGGTCTGGGAGTAGGATCAGCTGCGATGAGGAAACCTTTGGAGCAGCCGGCGTGTTACAGGAAGGCTGGAGCAGCGTACGGCCCTGCCGCACCACTATTAGTCAGAGTGGAAGAGCTGATTACGACACTGTTGCCCTCTCGGTGGAATTGCAGGATGGCTCCGGATCGCTGGCTCAGACCAAAACCTGCCAGAGAGGGAGGACTCCGTGCTTCGCCCATCTCCTCTCTGCTTTGCACAGAAACACATCAGGCTTCAACCAGGGAAGAGCTGCAACCACATCTGCAAACATAATCATCTACCGGACTTCTTGCACATCAACCGCCTTAAAACAGTGAGGAACTCCACTCGCATATTCCCACTGCTGCTGCATATGGGAGGAAAAATATTTCCCTAATTAAGTACATCCCAAGGACTTACACACAGCAATCCTGTGCCATTACAGCGTGGTGGGCAATGCTACCTTTAAGCAGACTGCACAGTGTATTGCACATTGAGTGCATTTAAGAGGAAAAAGCGCAGCCTGAACTACCCTGCACAGAAAGCAGGGAAGAAATGCATGTGCTGAGAGGTATAAGGAGTGCAAAGCCTTTGCCCACCGCGACATGAGGGGGCGAGCCTCCCCGGTACGCACGGTTCAACCAACATGCTCAGAACTTGTCCTGGAGGTCGCACCAAGTGGGGAAAGATAGAGATTCCCTGGGGCTGCTTTATTCTGGCAAAATCTGAACGACACAAATCTGCACAATCCGTTCCGTTCCCAGGATGGTTTGGGGAGCCAGGCTCTGCCCCCCCCGTGCCCAGCAGGGAGCTCCGGCTGTGGTTCGCTGCGGTTTGCTCTGCTGAAGTGCAGCTCAAGGGCTTGATGAACATCAGCCAAGCCCCAAAAACGAGCTGGGCCCGATTTTCAAGACGGAGAAACATGTTAGCACAGACGATTCCTGACCATTGCTGTCCTTGATTTCATGCCGACTAAATCTCAGTGAACGAAAGGGCAACAGATGAAGCAGCAGCGACTGACAGTGCCCTGGCAGCGAGCTGCGTCACCTACCCCACCGTCCCGGCGGCAGCCCGGGGACCCAGGCGCAAGAGGCTGGCAGGGTCTGCTGGCACGCTGCGCTCCGTCCTCGGCCAGGCTGAGGCTCCTCTGCGCTCCCCACCTGCGCGCTTTCCATCTTCCCATTCCTGGCACTAGTGACTTCTCCCAAGAGGAGGCTGCGGGGTGAACACCGTTCCTACAGAAAGCTCGTGTCGGCTCCTGCAAGCCCCATCTGCTGCTTAGCTGCAGAAAGGGAAGGCTCAGGAAGGCAACAGAAAGTAGAATGCATTTGTGCTTATTTTCAGCCATCTAAGCTAGCACAGGCATCTCCGTTACATGGCTAAATCACCAATAACTTTGTACCTTGTTCGCCTGTGGCAACGCGGTATCTGCGCTGATGTAACGCGGCTGGGCCGGGGCACAGCAGGCAGATGTCACCAGTGAACTGAGACCCGGTCCTGTGAGTTTGGGCTGCTTTAATTAAATAAATACTACATATTCGTCGTGCGTATTTCTGTACATACTTATGTACATGCACGGACAAATACACACACATATATAACGTGCATACACACTGCAGTAAAACCCCAAATGAGACTTCTGCTCCAGTGCCATCCAATTTTCTGTGTTACACGCTTCCGACAAAGACCAGCTTTTACTACAAAAAACCAACATGACTTGAACAAACCCTTAAACTCCACAGGAGACGATGACCAAGCACATTAATGACATGAAAAATAAAGAAACCAAAAATATTTTGTGAAAGGTGTCACAGCCATTGTAACAGGAGCCTTCAAGCCGAGGAGACCCTCAGCTCGGGGGTCTGCTACAACCACCCTCACACAGCGCGGGCTGCATGGACGCCAGCTACACCCTCATGAAAAGCCTGCTTGAGCCTTGGCGGATTTGAACAAATGCTTCGGGATGTCCATGTTTAAACTCGTGTTCAGTCCACGATGTCGCAACAGCCGAGTAACATCTTCTCCCAGCTGTGAGCATGAAAGACCATGGCAATCTCAGCAAAACATTTCTCTTCCTCCCCATTCTTGCACAATTCTTCCCGATTTCCCCCTCCCTGTCTCAGCATCCTCGTGCCCACTGCAAACACGCAAAGCTTCCTCCAAGCGTGGGAACCTCAGGAATATTTTGGTGAATTTAGGAGCAAGTACGAGGCGACAGAACAAATCTCACACATCACCACTTTCCAGGCAGAGGCCCTGAAGGCATCAGACTTTGGGGAAAAAGCCAACACAGAACTTCACTGATTTACTCTTACTTGGGGTCTGCAAACCCAGGAGTTTCATTTTGGCTATCTGCCTCTTTCTCCTTTTCAACTGAGGCCAGTGGGTTTGAGACTGATTTTCTACCTATATACAAACCACTTTGCAGCAAAGCTGGTATTTGTTTGCCATACTGCTGGCAGCTCTTAAATGTCACGGCAAAAACCGAATAAAGACGGACATTTAAAAAAACACGCAAAACCAGAAAACCCCAGAACCATTAAGTATCATTTCAGCAGAGAAGGGAAGAGAGTGAAAGCTTGGATGCTCTGATTTTCCAAACTAATCAGAAGACTTCAGTTATACAGGGCTAACATTAGAAACGCCACATTTGCCTTCCAAACAAACCTTCTATTAACACATCGCTCAAAGTTTTATTCACCCCCCAATACTGGGAACACACAGGAAGGGTAATACCCCCTGACCTAGTGTTGGCAAGAACCTGCCTTCGAGCAGAGAGGTGGAGTAGGTGACCTGGAGGCCCTCTCCCACTGACAGTGCCAGAACACTGCATAGGCTTCACATGTGGGACTTCTGACACTGGGCTTTGGAAAACTGGCCTCCTAAACCCCAAACCACCATGGCAGGAGATCCACATCCTGAGAATATCTAAGGCACCTAAGCTAGCTTTCTGCTCTGAAGGAGTTTCCTTCTCCAGTAACAAACCCAGGGCTGTAAGCAGACAGACCTCCCCCCACCTTCAGCACTTGCAGGCATCACCGTCCACCACAAGGTGCAGGAGCCAAATCCACCGCCACCACCAAAACCCAGTGTGCGACAAAGCATCACAGCTGCAAACCCATTGTACTCCCAGCAAAACACCAAGCTCATGTGACATTCGCCCTCAAGATATGGAAAAGTTTGATTCATAGCTCACATTGAACTGGGAAGTCTGTAAGCATGAAAGGAACTTGGGGTGGGGGGGAAGTCTGGGCCATGTAAAGTTTCAGTTTTCTGCCAGGGCAGAACGCGGACAGGGAAGTCTTTCTCACAAACGCACCGCGCATCACGGAGCATGCACGGCACGAAGCCAACGCTGGGCAACAACGGGGCTACGGAGGGGGAAAGGCTTCTGCTGGTTTCAAAGGCGCGTGCAGCGGCGCAGGCAGGGAGGGACAGGGGAGCGGAAGGTCTGCTGCGCAGATTTCTGGGCTGCAGGGCAGCCCCACACACGGTGCTGCTCTCGGAGCTGGCTCCATGCATGGTTTTGAACTGCTAATGCTTCCTCCCAGCCACCGCCGCTCCCCCCTTCCAGCAAAACTGTCACCACACTTTTCGTACTACTTAAAAAGACGCTGTGGCTCCCCGAGTCCCGACACGCTGATAAGAACAGTGGATTTCCCAGATTATTTCAGCCCAAGCTGGAAGCAGAGCTCCGTCTGTAGCTATGCGTCTGCTGACGACAGACCACCGCCACGCTGCTATTTAACAAGCTGTACGACAGGAAAAAAGCTTGCTGTGGCTTCCGTGGGGCTCTGCGTGCTGCAGCCAATGCAGATAAAAACGAAGCGTGAGTTTCTCCAAGCAAACCACATGCCCTCTGCCGCAGGCTGCCAGGCATACGGGGAGAAGCACCTTGCCTATTACCTTCGTCACTTCTGCTCATCTTGTTTCAGAAGCCAAATTCCTCATCCAGTTTTCCCATTCCTGGTCCAGCAAGCGGTGCCTCCGCTGCCATGGGTGCTGGCAGAGTCCCTGCCCACAGCCGCATTGATGCCAGGAGGCTCACGCCTGGCTCAGCACACTGCCAAGGACCCCGGCCATGAACACGTAAGAATAAAGCGGCCATCCTCCTCCAGGGGACGGCAGGAAAGGTTTGGGCACAACACAACCCTGCTGCTGGTTTGCCAAGAACCAAATCAAGGTTAATTCTTCACGAATCTGCAACCCTCCTCTCTTCTTCCTCCATCTCCATCTCTCAAATTACAGTGCTTTTGAAGGTGATCTATTGTATATGAAGACATTGGAATGCATTTACCAAAACGAGTATATTCTTGTATAGGGGAAATTCAATTTTCTCTACAGAGCTATTGTTGAACGTGTCATCAGAGCGGGAGTGATGGAAAGTTGTAAAAATGGGCCTGCTTTAACAGATCGTTTCCAAAAGGACAAGGGCCCCTACCCTTCAAAAAAACCTGAGAGTCCCTCCTGACTTTGGGCCTAATTAAGTAACATGTACACGAGGCCTCTTGTAAGACAATTTGTTATAAAGCTATTGCTTAAACACTCGCCGAAAAACGAGCCAAGTTAAGAGTACCTGGGGCTGCGTTTCGGCAGCTGACCAGACACGTGCCGTGTTGGGAAGCGTGAGGCTCTGCAGATGTCCCCGGCACCGTGGCACATCCCTACCACGGCTCTCCCAGGAGCCCGAGCATCTTCGAAAAGGCAATGTTCAGACAAAACATATGTGTGGCAAGTTGGGGGAAGAAAACCAGATTCTCTGCCGCCTCCTTGTCTTCCTTAAAAAAGAAAGGTCTGTCTCCCAGCTGCGTGCATGGATTCGCCTGCCTCCCCCAGGCTGAGGAGCCCAATGTGACAACACAGAGCTCGGTAGCAAAATTTGGAAAAGTGAGGGATTAAAGTCAGGCTTATTGACCCCAGGGGAGAAGACAAGCCACAAGTGAAAGGTAGCCTCTGCCCCAAGAGCAGCCCAAAGCCAATCTGCAAATAAATCAAACTAACACATTAAGGGACCCGTGGAGCCAAGCCTTGGAGCGTAAATCATTAGGATACAGGTAGGAATGGTACAACCGGAGTGGTACTATTTATACCTGGTCCCCCAGGTCTGCGCCAGCCTGACATGGCTGGCACCTGGCAGACAGCACACGTGCTCTCAGCAGGATCACAGCAGGCAAAGGAGACATTTTAGGT
The DNA here is from genome assembly GCA_004023745.1 of Recurvirostra avosetta. Classification (NCBI taxonomy): domain Eukaryota; kingdom Metazoa; phylum Chordata; class Aves; order Charadriiformes; family Recurvirostridae; genus Recurvirostra; species Recurvirostra avosetta. Next base: position 104,610 of record SAYO01024525.1, on the reverse strand, counting down.
CCTCCCGGTAACACCGCACCACCTGCGAACCACAGCCTCAAGTGGTGAGCACAACCAGCTTCTGTCTCCGTGATCCGAGGACTAAACCTTTTCACAAGCCAGGACACGGCCCCAGGCTGAGCGGCAGTACCCAGCCCGGCACACAGCCACACCGAGCCTGTGCCCACCCGTGCTGGGAGGCAGATGCCCGACAGGGTGCGAGCGGCGGGCTCGGCTCTCGGGAGCCTGAGAGCAGGACAGGAGCGTCAGGCTTTGACGGTCTCAGTGCTTTGTGCTCTTGGCTCGGTCCTTTACCGCACGTACCTGTGCAATGAATTAGGGTGCAGAAAATGGCTCAACCAGGTCTACGTTTGCAAACGGCTTTTGTCGCCCCCAGCCAAGCACAATGGTAAGGGAGATGGAAAACACCAAGAGTTGCAGTTCCCAACCTCTGCACAGTGAAGCCCTGTCACCTCCTGAGAGCTTCCCATGGACCACGCAGCCTTACCAACAAGCTTCTAACCTAAAACAGCCCTGCAGAGCCTGGCCAGCTCTGAGAACCACTGCCCAGCACCCCCAGAACACTCTGTGGTTTGCGTACCACAAACCTCGAGCTGGAGGATACGGGACTCATTAAAGACAAGGGTGTAACGTGACATATGAATTCACCAGCAGGCTCCTCGGCTGCCCAAGCGGCGGTAATTGTGAGCTCCACAATGTGCAGGAGCAACGCCGGAATTTCAGGGCTTCATTTGGCTGTTTACCGGCTTAACTGATTGGCATCAGCAGAGTTAAACGCTCTGCATCGGAAAGGGGTTTTACAGCCTGCACGCTCCGTGCTGGCTTTGGAGAGAGCATTTCTCATGGCTGGGTACATCCCATCTCCCCTCCGAGCTCTGTTTACCCACGATAGCAGCGCGCTGCCCCGGCTGTGCAAACACCGGCCCGGGGAGCCGCCGGCACCCACACAGTATCGTGGCAACGTGGCTGAAGCCAGCTTTGCAAACTCACAAAGTGTGCAAATTAATTTCATTATCCGCTCTTGCACATCATGAGGAGGGAAAACAAATAACCTGCCCGAAAGTACATTCTAGTAATTATTAACACGGCATAAGTTAACCCCAGGGGAGTGGGAGGAAAGGCTGGCCGGAGAGGAGAGCCGGGCACTTGCCTGTTCGCTAGAGCATACAGCACGTCAGTACTTTTTAAATATAAAATCCAGCCTTCTGCTGCATTTTGTTCCCTGTTTAGCCCAAGGATCCTTCATTTGCTTGGCTGAACCTACACAGTCTCCCAAATGTTTACCAAGTAAAACTGGCCATTCAAATACTTCACCAGCAAAGCTCTTCACTTCCATTTGCTTTTGCTTTGACGTCTCTCTTCCCCCCACAAACGCTCTGGAGGCACCCACCCCTTCGGCAGAGCCGTCAGGATTGTACACGAAACCTTCTTTGGCGATGACTAAGGCCCAGGTATGCATCGAGCGTTCTGGCTGCTATTTTACTTTAGATTAAAAACATTCTTCAGCTTAGCAGCAATGCTGGTCTGTATCAGTAATCCCCCTCCCACCCACACACAGGAGAGCAAAAGCTGAGATTTAATACCCTGTAGCACACAGTAATTTAATCCAGCGCTGTATGTCTGGATTACACGACCCCTTCCCCATACTGACAGGCACAAAACCCACGTCGTAGCAAAATAGGTATTTATGGAGCTGGAATTTTTGCTTGTGGAACTTGTGCAATTACCTTAATTTTTAGAAATCCTAGTAGCTCCCTATGTCACCCATGACAAAATGGCTATAGATGATAATGAACCCATGGTTCTGCCACAAAAGAAAGTCCTCCTGTACACTGCACCATGCACAGCTCCTTTGCCAGGAGCCGAGGAGATCCCCCCCCCAGCCTGCTCTGGCTGCATCCCCGCAACAGGGCACTCGGAAAACACCTTCCAAGATGCCTGGTTTGGGAGAATTTGGCTTCATCATGGAAAATTGAGAAGATCTCAGCTTGGAGGAGAGCACAGTAGACCACTACAAACCCACAGCAGGGCTGTGGCAGAGCTCCAGCAAATCTTAAAGCATTATTAGTAAGCCATTAAGAGGCACTGTCAAGACAGATAGGCTTTAAGATTACTTTACAAGGCAGTTGTCAGGGATTTCAGGATGCACTGGTTGCTGCAGCAGCTCAATTTTCACTTTAAAAAGACTGTTGTGTGAGCATTGTTTTATAAGGGACCTCACAGTAATAAGCCGAGATGTTTTTCAAGGAAGTGAACGTAGCCACGTTTTAAAACCCTGCCTGGCATCAGCACAAAGTGCTTGCACGTACGCACCGGGGTTAGCACTGAATTAGTCAGAGCCCGGTTTGGATGCGGCTTCTGTACAAACCTGCTCTTCAGGAGCATTCAGCTCCCTGCAGACACGGCACGGCCTTGGGACGGAGCAGCCCGACCCAGGAGCGCTGATAGACGCCGCAGCCATAAGCCCAAGACGGGCTCTTCTGCCCCGTGCCCCGGTGTAGCCTCCCTCCCTGCTGGGCTGCTCGGTGCTGCCGGAGAGGCAGTTCACCAAAGCACGTCAGTCCATATGCTCCAGTCGTCCCTTCCTTTGTATTATTTTTGGAAGGACAGTGCAGGCTCCATACCTACAAAACTTGAAATTAACTCCCCAGTGGTTCCAAAAGCTTTTTACTCGCCGTGTTTTTGCGAATATCAATATAAATAGATCCACACAGAAATTCTTTCATGTTCTTCTAATGGCTAACGGGCTTGGTGTGCTGCTCTGCAAGTCAGATTACCCTCAACAGCTGAGGAGCGCAGTGACCTTCAAGGGCTTCCCCAGCCTTCCGTCTCCTCCCGCCCCACCAGAGACCACTAACGAGCAAGGAGAAGCAGCAGCTCAACATGGGACCTATATGCTCCATTTGTATCACATCACTGTATCTCACTGCCCATCTATACAGGCAGAGGTTTCCACTGACTGAATCCAAAGGTATTTCATGTCCCCCTCTATTTCCAAGCTGTTTCTGTACGACCCATACACTGTCACAACCTATTTTCACTAAGTTAAGTAATAGCGCATGGATTTGAAGTCAAGTCCCCCATTCCTTTGGCACTAGCTTTCCGGTGTTTTATTTTCTCCTTTCTCCCTGTCCCCTCAGACCTCCCAAAACATATTTCCCAGTACTGCTCTGCACATCCTCATCCCACTGGACACGTAAGTTGCCACATGGTTTTACAAGAACAGCTTTAACCAGTACGTTTAATCCAGCTTGCCTTTTTTTTTTTTGTCTTCTTTTTTTAATATCAGCAGTACAGTTTTCCATGGTCTAAGTCAACGTGGAATCAAAAATCATCCACAATACCATTTCCACTCTCTTCCATTTTAAAGGCACACTAAACATTTCACAGAGCGCAGAGGCAAGACCCTTATCCCACGAAGAGGGCAATTTTCTGATTTCTAATGTTAGAAAGCACCTGGTTCTAGTTCTGATGTGTGTGTGCAGGGAACACAGCAGGTCCGGAGGTGGAAGCAGGCTCTCCGACCTCCCAGCTGGCTTGCCACAGCCAGGCAGGATGGACGGGAATTGCTGGGTCGGGGCACTTCACCCAGCTGGTTTTCTCTCCCATCCTTATTGTTTTGCATCTTTAGCACGTGACTCAAGTCTTAAGCTGAGTTTTGTCCTCAATTTAGTGCAAGTTAAACACGCTGCTGCCATCAGCCTAAGGGTGTGAGTCACAACCAAGCCTGAATATGAAGTAATTTATTTAAAATTCAAGGGAAAACGTTAACACCTCGGTACTGTAGAGGTAAAGTCTATCTCTACCCCATCAAACCGAACTGCACTGCAGCAGCTCATCAGCTGGGGTAGGTGTGCTCTAAGACAACACAGACCCAACTGCCGGAGCTGGGAAACGTCTCCAACTCTGCCCATTCCCAGCAGCTCCCACAGCCCGGCCTGCAGAACACGGGGGGGGGGGGCCGCTTCACTGACTGGTGTTCCCCCAAACCCACCTTCTGTGCCACAACAGCAAGGGAAACACGTCCATGAAGTCCAAGAGACAAACAGCAAGGAAAACTCTAAGGGCAATTACCCCACAGTGTGCTCTGAAATGCAGTTCCTTTCCAAGTGGTCAGGGCAGACTCAGGTTCGGAAGGACAGCTTAACGTAGAAATTATACCTGGCAATGTTTTATAAAAAGTGGTATTATTTATTCATATTTAGCAAACCCTAAAACTCTTTGCTGCTCTGAAATTTTCTGCTTGAGTTCCATAGGCTTCACATTTTTTTCAGTGCTAAATTCTCCCATACAATAAAAGGCCAAAAAAAAAAAAAGAAATGTTGCTGTGCTTTCTCTGCTACTCACCTCTGATAGCTACCCTGTAAGTCTGTATCTGTGAAGAAGTCTTAAAAACTTGAAAAAAATAACCTTACTGCATAGTTAAGTTTGCCAATCACGGCGAGTGGGCCATTAAGCAAGAGCACAGGCTGCAAACAGTATCGTGACACCTAGTAAAGGTCAGACCCACATTATTTACTTATGCATTTGAGATGAGGACACGACCCAAGCCATCTCTCATTCATCTCCTTTAAACTGCACATGCCCCCTCCAGCCTCCTGTCCCCTGCTCTGCGCTTCTGAGTCCCTGCCCGGGGACCTCACTGTGATATTCAATTCCTACAGAACGCTGCAAGTCTTCAATATGCTTTTCAGCCTTTCTAATGACTTCCTATCCTATTTTCTTAACAATTATCTGCTTTCCAGTGAAATGGCGGTTTACACTGTTTTTCGTGAAACATCGCTATGGCTTCTTCCCGCTTTCCATCAGCCATCCCAATGTAACTGCTCACTACCAAGTAGATCAAGGAATTTATCTGGCTTTAAAACATTTTTGCAACTTTTTACGCCCAGTTCTGCTGCCAGCCCAGTTTCCCTTTGACGTGCCTGCACGCCACGGTGCCGTGGGCAGCAACGAGGGGCGGCCGCCTGTGTCGCAGCCAGAACTGAAAGCCACTGCTAACGTCCAGCAGCAGTTCCCTAAACTGTGTCCTGAATTAACACCGGATCAATGGGCATTTGGGTGACCGAAATCGCTGTTACCGCTGCCTGCCTCTGATCGACACTGCCCCGTGCCGCAGCAGGCCCTCACAGCTTCGCTTGCCGAGCGTTGCTTTAGTCAGAACCACTGGCTGAAGCCGCCTTTGTTCCCCTACCACTTGCCATGTCATTTCATCAAGCACAATCACTTTCAGGGCCATGCCCTGAGCTGAATCGTGGAGCCTGCCTCGGTTGAAAATCCCTCTGCAGTGGAGTTCCTCTGAACCGTGTCAGCTCCTGGACTTGTTTTTCTCGGCAGCCAGAGAGGCAGGATGGTGATGGTACACACCAACACCACCTCGACACAGCTCCGAGACCCTCTCGTACACTCAGGTTTAGCGCATGGACACCACCAAGGTACTGATGCTCACAAGAGCTGCAGCTCAGAAAGGTAGCTTAGTGTGGTGGGACTCGAGGGCCAGGTCTCCAACCCACACCGCCCGGCTAATTTGTCACTTGCCAGAGGTCAAACAAGCCTTCACAGAAAATAGCATGAGTGACAAGACTCCTTAAGGCCAGACATCAGCTACAACTGGCTTAAATGCCACTCGCTAACAAACCCGTCTGGTGGTACTCCACTGCTGGCTGCTGCGTGTACCAGGAGCCACCAGAGATGGACTTCTGGAGCCTCCTGTCCCAGCCACAGGGCCCGTGGCATTTCAGACCTTCCCAGAGGCCATCCCAGTCAGCGGAGCAGCCTCCTGCACCTCCCGGCACATCGGATCACACGGTCCAGCTATTCCAGGACTGCATCACTCAGTGGTCCCCCTCCCGGTGCCCACGGGGACGGGTCTGATTCATTTCGGTCTCTATAAACCCTTTCACCTTAGAGCCTCATGACTGAGATTGAGAGAGATTAAAAACAGCTTTTGCAACACAAAGCATAATTGTTTACTTTAGGTACCAACCAGAGGGTGTTAGGACAAACTGTGCGTTTCCCGATCTTGGGGGTTTTTTGCAAGCAATGGTACATCTCAGCCGCCTCCGCCATCCCTCACTTCACCCCCCAGCCCTCTCCGGCAGATGCTCTGGACACCACTGGGTCATTCCTGCAACCTCTGTGCTTTCCTGGGCCCAGAGGTTCCCTAATGCCACCGGCTACCAGCTCTCCGCAGCCAGATTATCCAGGCTGAGATTATCCGTGGCGCAGAGGCCAGCCCGCTCAGGGCTCTTCGCCGTGGTGCGGCGCTGCACCAGCTGTGCTGCTCCGGAGCAGGTTCTGACACAGCAACAGGAGAGCTGTTTCCACATAGTGCCCGGCCTCAACTAATCCATCCCGTGGGACCGGAGCTGCTGCACGTGGCGCCCACGTGAATGCCCTGCGCTGCGGGAGCCAGCAGCACAGCCGATGGCCACGCCGGCAGCTCCCGAGGCACAGGGACATTGCGTGGGATGGACGCACCACGCTGCAGCGCTGGGTGCCACGCGGTACTGGGGCTGCACAGGAGCTGACCCCGATAAGAGGGGCAGTGCTTCTGTGTGCTGTGAGCCCATGCAGGACACTCAGAACATCCCATGATATTGGGATATGAGGGATGTTTTAGTATTGGAGTTACAGGAAATCGTGGCTACGTTGTCCCTCTGCTAGGATGAATGGCAGTGAATCCAATGAATCTGGTATCCTCCTCCGGATGACAGGCTTAACCTTTGGGTGAACAAACGGATTCTGCCTGGCTAGAGCCACAGAGGAGACGCTCCCCCATTAGCCACTTTTCCCTATTTCTGCAAGGATTTATCTGAGTCTCTGTTCCCCACTTCGTGATGGATTAATTTACTCTGGCATTAGATCAAAAGGTGTTATCAAAGGAACAAATGGAGAACCGTACACTGCTTTCATAAAAGATACAGATACTTCCCAGTGCATCAGAGCTTTGTTCCAGACTCTCAATGATGACACTTCGCAAAGGTTGCTATAAATTCTGGGATTTTATGCTTACTTCATGCACAACCTCTACTTACAGCTCCTCTGGTACAAGCTTCTGCAAATTTCTCCGATGTGCAATGTTGTCCTGCTACAGCAATGCAGAAACACCAGCCAAAAACACTCTCTCGAGGCCTGGCTATCATTGAACAGCCATGATTTGTTACGCGGGCAGGTTTGTGAGCTGGCTTTGGGCGATGAGAGCACCACGACACTCAGAAAAGGACAAGGAGCACAGATGCGGATGTGGATGCTGAAGGATCCTGACCTTTCTACTTCTCCCTGAGATGCCTCAGTGTCAACCTTGGGATGATTCCCTCTCCTCAACCATCACCACCAAAGAGCTGCAGATCCTCTGCCAGGCTGGCCCCTGCTCAGCCTCAATTCCTTTGCTGCTTATAGACTAGGAAAGTTAAAGTTTCAGCTTGCTGGATTTGTGCAGGTCAGTCCAAAGAACTCCTTATTTTCTCACATTTTAAATTGCACAACTATATCGCCAGAAGTGCATTTAAAAGCCATTCTTAGCTTCAGGCTAGGACAAAACAGCACCGTTATCACACCATCAAAGTATTTGTTGTGTAGTTGCTACAGTGTTTGTGATGGTCAGTAACAGGGGACAACATGCATGGACTAAAAGAATATATGAAAGGTTGCAAATATAATCTGCTGCAGGTTAATGCTCACCTGCAGCTCTTTGGAAGATGAGCAATATTGCACATAAAGACACCGGTACTGTGCGGTGCCGGGGTGGTGAGCCGGGCTCGTTTCAGGGGAGCACCTTTTGCTCTGCCCATCAGCCAGCACCGCGCGGCCCCTCCGCTCCAACAGTCCACACAGATGGAGGAGACAAGGACCAACCGTTATTTGTAGTGGTTTTTACTTCAAGAAGGGCAGGCAAAAATAGCCGTGGACATCACATAGAGCTGGTCTCCATCTACCACGATTTTTGCAGATGCTCTACTCTTGCTAAGATGTGAGCTGGGAGGTTTTTTGTTGCTTTCTAAAAACTGATTCAGGAACACATTTTAGCACTGAAATGTGCAGGACGGTCTGGCTGTGCAGAAGGAACAACTCAGCACTTTGCGGGAGTGGTACACGCAGTGCACAGACACCCAGCAAAACGCATTGATTAGGATGGGGCTTTGCATACTAATTTACATTATAACTGTTCCACCCCCATTGTATCAGGGCCCGTGAATGGAGGCATTGTCTCAGGGCAGGGCACTCTTCATACCAAGCCCCTGCAAATGGGAGCCCTGGTGCTACGTAATAACAAAAACAAAATCTCAGCAGAAGTCCATTAGCATCCAAAGGGCAGGAGCCTGAATGCATCAGAAGAATTCTTTGAAAAGTAAGAGTGAAACGAATGTAATAAAATGCTACTATTAAGTGATACTCATTGTCCAAATTAAACCATCAGAAGCAAAGACCTTGACTCCCAGAACGTATTCAGCGCAGCACATGCTGCAGAGGCCGGGACCAAAGCTATCGAGAATTTTAAGCCCTGGATTCGTCCCAAGTATGGATTCCTTGATTTCTTTCTGAGCACTTGATCACATGGAACTATATTTGGATTCCCAGAATAAAACCTGAAATCTTCAGGAGGATGTGCATGGCTACGCACCCCACACACGTGCAAATCCCCACTTGCACCCACACCACAGCAGATGCATGCCAGTAGGCCAGGAACTGCAGGAGCTATTAAATGCCCCAACATGGGAACAGGTTTAAGACAACAGAAAAGAGAGCCCGGTGCTCTTCAAAGAAGCCGGGCTGAAAGCAAGACAGAAGACTTTTCTAGAAATGGCGAAACAAATGCAACTTTTCCCTATTTCTGCAGATGCTGGGAATGTGATTGGCACAGCACCACTCACAAACACAGACCCGTCGGTTCAAGGAATGCCCGTGCTCCTCCAAAGCAGTGGAGAAACCACAGATTTCTCCACTACAGCAGAATATGCAATGCTGTTTTGGAATTATGAGTTGGTTTGCTGGTTCCTTTATTTAAGGTACAATTCCTGAAACTCTTATATACTAAAATAAAATCTCAGCTATTTGCTGCTCCTTTAGTTTTTCTGTGGCCACTGCAGATCAACAGCCTCCGAAAGCATCCATGCAGTGACCCCGAACTCTGCCAAGCCAGATGAGCGAGGAGCCCACCCTGGAAGCTGCTCTCTTGGCTTTGCCGCAGCATCTGCTCTCACCAGGGGTCCAGTGCTCTGAAGCAGCTGAACCAAACCAAAGGGCCAGGGCAGCGCTTCCCCTGCCCAGGCCCCTCGCTCCCAAAGCCAGCCCACAAAACTCACCTCCTGGCTTTCAAAACCTACTCGGCTCCACCTCTGCAACCTACCGCCCAGCTGCCATCTCTTCCCAGAGGAGTTGGTGGTTAATTCACACACCATGTGTACCTGGGGCTCTTCCCCACCCGCCTCCTGGACTCTTGCTGCCTCAATCCTCTTTTTACCCCTTTAGCTCACCCCTGAGCCCAGGACTGCGACGGGGACAAAGCACAACACACTCCACGTACCTGCACAAGCAACACTAAAAGGAGCAGCAG
>SAYO01024525.1:44351-95005 GCA_004023745.1 Recurvirostra avosetta | reverse complement strand
CCTTTTTTTTTTTTTTTTTAAAAAAAAGGCTATTTTCTAATTTTACTGAGCCTTCAAGCTCTCGCCTTCAGCGTCAGCCGGCGGCTGGCAGGCAGCCTCGGCAGCGCCCGTCCGCAGGCGCACAGCTGAAGCAGCAGCTCAGGTGGAGGGCAGGGATGCTCTGCCTGTCCCCCAGCGAGCCGGCTGCCGTGTCGTTGCAAGGTTCTCAAGCACTTTGTTAGCAGGGGCTCACTGTGCGAGGAAATGCGAACATCAAAGTAGCAAACTCCGAGTGAGCAATTTGCCGAGAACAGACGGGCCGGCCCGACCAAGCCCACCAACTTTCCTTCTGGTTTAGAGCACTTTTTCCCTCTGGAGAGTTATGAGATGGGCTCAAAACTGCAGCTCACAACAAGTTCTGGTCTACAACATGTTTTTGTGCGGTATACTGTACGCCTGCTGCCATTCCTACGTCACAACAAAGTGAAGGGCTCACCTCTACGTTTTACAGCATTATGGGACCGGTGGGTGAGGAGCAGATACTCATCCGAGCTGCTCAATACGGGCAGCCCCTTGGGAAGCCACTTGCTCTGCCAGAAGCTGAGGGGTGTGAAGAAGGACCTGGGGGCGCTCGAGCAGTGCTGTGCTGCTCTCGAGAGAGGGGGCAAAGCACAAGCATCTTGTTTAAAAGACGTCGGATAAGGACCAATCCTCCTGCTGCTTTTGTGCACATTCGCGCCTGGCCCCAGGATGGCAGAACAAAGTCACCCAAACATCACTGTCACTTTTTTAATGTCATTCTTGCAAAAGGACAGCTTAGCAAAAAAAAAATTCCACTTAAAATGAACCCCAGAAAATTAGAAGGTTGGGAAAGTATGAAAATTTTATATAAGCAGTGCAATTTACTATTCAAGGCCTCCTGGCAATACGGTTGTATTAGAAAATTGCTACATCACCGCAGCATTTCCCGCACCACGCTCCAGCACAGAATATTTCACTTAGTTTCTTTTCTATATCGCTTCATGAACCCTACATGTGGACATTTCAAAACAATGCCGCCGCGGTGCCCCGACACACAGGATCTGCATATCAATGCCCCCCCCGGCCCCTTCAACTCTGCAGAGAAAGGCCATAATCTGGGTTTTGTTCCTGGCCTCTCGGCCCCATGGCGCGGGAGCTGGGTTATGCCACCTCTATTCACCCTCCCCAAGCCCTGGGAACATCTTTGTAGCCCAGGACAGGAAAGATGGGGGAGGAGGAGGAGCAGGGAAGGGGCCCGAAGACAGTTTGGGAGTCAAGCTTGGTGGAAGGATGATGCACTGCATCAACCTATTTGATCTCCCTCTTCATCAGAAACGTCTGAGGGGATCGGTACAGACCCTGCACGTGGGAAATCATTCAGTGAGACCACAACCATCCCCAGCCAATTCATCCAAAACAAGCCAGTTCTTGAAAAAAAAGGCCACACCAGAATCACAGAAGCCAGTGCATTTAAGCAGGAGGGGGAACATTCAGCAGTGCTGGGCTGTGCGTGGACCAGCTTGGGCAGGCAAGAGGGGACACCCTCCAGGGAAGGTCCCCACGCTGCCCCGGGCACACACATGCTCCAGACCCATGCAGGAGAGCATTTCATAGAAACACAGAATCGTTTAGGCTGGAAAAGACCTTTAAGATCATCAAGTCCTGCAGCAGGCAAGCAGCCGCCAGCCTGGGCAGGAATGAGGGGTCGCCGGCATGCAGCCGCACAGCGAAGGCAACAGACCCCGGTTCACCCTGCAAACGGACAAACGCATTTCGGATTATGCAAGTGCCTCTGCACACCCCTGACCCAAGTGTTTCTCCCACAGTCAGTCACTAACATGATTTATGTTTTATGCTAAAATTAGCTGCCCAGGGATGTGTTTCCCACAGCAGTGCCGGCACACCCGTTCCATCAACCAAACCTCCTCGTTTCAGTAGGGGACAGGAGCTGTTAAGCGAGGTTTTACTCCTGTAGACAAACATGTCCCTTCTCACTGACCAAGTCCAACCTCCACCTGTACCTGGAGAGAGCCCCCGGCGCAGAGATCAGGGAAGAGAATGAGCAAAACCATCTTTTCAGCCCTGGTCCTTGCAAAACCACGCGCTGCACTGCTACTCACAGACAGCTGTTTGCCGTGAGTGGCTATTTCTGCACAGCCTACAGAACAAAAATATAGGTAGCTATGTTAGGTGAACATTTGCACTGTTTCACGGTGTGACGACAGCCAAACTAGGTCAAGCCTAAGCCAGTGTCCTTTAAAAAAAGGGAAAGAAAAAAAATAATCAGTGGGAGAGCAGTGATCTCCCAGGGAAGAAAATGTTTGTTATCATCTAAGATACTTACTGTGCGCTAGATGACTGGGAAAGAATGCATACACATATCCACATCTTTTCATAGTTTAAATGGTACATTTTTTAAATTACTATTTTTAAAGGACACTGAAGTACCTTGGACTGGAAAGAAGATTATTTCATACACATTTTATGCACCAACTTAAACCGAAAAGGTGTTTTCATCTATAATGCTCTTAAAATGTAATCTGGTAGCCCGTTCTTGGTGCAGGCTGTGGGCAACTTTATTGTATTTCATGGCTTCTCCACAATGAATAAAAGCTATTCTTCTGCTGCACTGAAAGCAGGAGCTCGGCAGGTAACAGGATTCCAGCCCTGCTGGTAAAGGCAACTTGATACTGTTCTCTAAAAGGGGAGAGGAAGGTAAATGACTTTAATTTCCATTAGAGGACAGACTCCCGCTAGAGGTAGGGTCTTTCTGTCGGAGCACACCGCACCTCGCAAGCTGGACACCCGAAGCAGAAAATGTGGAAATTGAGGTGGCAGACGGCCGTCTCCTCTCAGGAGCGGTTTCTCTTCAGCCAAGAAGCAGGCAACGCCGGAAAGCGGCAAGACATACGGTCTGGTGTGTCCCAGTCACTGTGATGGTCTCGGGACAGTTCCCAGTTTAACGTGACCACTGAACGGGAGATTGGGCAACCCTCTGACTGCAAAGCAACTGCACTGGGGCTGCAGTCCATGGTTTTGCTCTGTGTGCTCTGCAAGTTTTACCGAGCGCTGGGACAGGCATTAGGCACCTACAAGACAGCAGTCCTGTCCGTGGATTGCCACCTTCTGCCTCCCAAGCCGGCAGGCAGAGGAAACCCCAAACGCGCTAACGCTGCACAGGCCCATGGAAATTAGGAACCGGGTAATTTTAAATGCTTTCTCAGTGAAAAACGTTCTCAGACTTAGTTAAACATGCCAGATAAAGCCTCTGTTCCCGTAAAACCTGATGCACGATTATCAATCAAGGCCAGTGTATTTACCCTAAAATTGGGTAATATTGTTTTATGGTTCTTAATAGTTCAAACCGACAATGCACCGCTCTGAACAGACGCTGCCGAGCAGTTTCTCAGCCTTTCATCAGGACTGCGTAGGCGTTGAATTCTGGAGCTAATCACCTTAGCAACGGCTCTAAACATATGTGCAGTGACATCAGCTGATTTCTGAAAGCTGTAAATAGAGGATAATAGCACGAAAAAATTCTGGATTAAAGCCAAGACCTAAAAAACATACTATTAAAACACCGCCTGTAATTCAATGTATGCAAACTTGTTTGCATCCCTGCTCCCCAAAACCTGTGTAATTACACACCTACCAGCACAACTGGTGATTGTCCCACTGCAGGCTACTCTCGGTTTCAGAAATTTCCCAGAAACTAGGATTTAATAGAAATCCTTCTTCAAATTTCATTTGAAAAAGCCAGGAGAAAAATCCACAGATAACCCCATACAGCATGCAGCAAGGATAAAGGAAAGTTGCTCCAACCTACAACCCTGTGTTTAAAGCCAATGAGTAATAACCTCAACTTAGGAGAATTATTTGTAAATAGGAAAATAAACAATGTGCTCATGGGCTTTATCACTGACTCATGCAGGAACTATGAACAGGAACCGTGGCAAACTCTGCTTCGAGGACATGCTGCCAGGCCTGTGCCCTTGATACAGAAGAGTTAAAGCAGCATCAGGCACGAACACGCAGGAGGAACCCATTTCTGGAAGGTCGTGCTGGCGAGCAGACAGCGTGAAAGGGGCATATTCTGAATTACCTCATGTTTGGTACCTCATTAAGATCTTAAACTGTCCGTTTAGGGAGTCCCTCAATCAGCCATCAGCGTAAGACATGAGGACAATATACTTTTTGTTTTCCTTGTTTCGTTGTGACCCATATTTCTGAGGTCTGTTGTGCAGGATGTGACCCGGCTGGCTAAAGAAACCTTTGCAGTGCCTCCATGTTAAGCTTGCACACTGGGAGGGAGAGAGAGGAGAGGGGAGAAGCAGGCTTAATAGGATTTTCAAATGTCAAAAAATATCTTTAGCAGGCCCATTTACGCAGAGTCTTAGCACTTGCTGAACTTGAAAGCAAAATTTGCTGTGCAAAGAACACAGCTTGCATGCTAAGCGGTCCCGAGGAACGCTGCTCCTGCAGCACAAAGCGACCCGGCTCCTTCGCCTCTGGACGATTGAGAGAAGAGAAACGCAGAGTGCCTTCTACATCAGGGCAAGGAAGGTGCTGGGGGATTTGGGGTGCCGGAGAGGGGGGTCAGCGTCGGCGCTCACCAGGTGCTGCCCCTGCCTGCCGCGCAGTCGGCGAGGTCCCTTGGGTGCAGCACGGGCAGTGCTTGAGGCCAGCTCCCCGAAGAGCGGCCTGCGAGGCGCCCTGCCCGCGGCACGCTCACCTGCAAAGGGACCGGCACATCGAGCTCGTCTTATTTCTGAAGCGCCCTGCATTAAAAATAAAAAATAATAAGGCTAGGGAGACGGAAAATGCAAACTTGACAGCTGCATCAGAAAGAAGAAGGATGCAGCACAGAGCCAGAAGCAAGAAATTCCCCTTCTTTTCTTCTGTATAGGGTTCGGTTTTTTTTTCTCTGTCAATTAGAGTTGCAAGGAAATTCAGTGAATTGAGATCAGCAGTGTTAATCGTTATTGCATTTGAATTTAATTAGCATTATTTTTTAACTACAGGTAATTTACAGTGCCTCACCTAAATGTGGAAGTCGGGTAGTGCCTTCTGTTCACTAGAAAACCACCACACCAAAGATAATCCTGCTATTTGCTTTATGCCTTTAATTTCTGTAATCCATGGTTACCCGTTTCAGCGAGACTGCCATGGTTACTCCCCTGCTCCTTTTATCAAAGGCTCCTGTGTGCGTCTCGCTGGAGCGGCAGAACTTCTGCCGAGATGCTAAGAATAGCAAAGCCCCTTTCCCGAGCGCTCAGTAAGGTGAGATGCAAGGAAAGGATGAAGTTTCTGAGAACCACAAGCGGAGACGGGGATGGTGCAGGCAGGGGTCAGCCAGAGCGGGACGCGGCTGAGGGACGTCCCACGCAAGGAGGTGCAGCAGCATCTCCTACTTTCTGCCTTTCTTCTGCTTGCAGGAGCAGAGCCTTAGGCTAGCAGCCTGCCCTCAGCAGACCTCTAGGATGTCTGTTTGCCATCTATCATCTATTTCATTTTTTTGGAAGTCCCCCTCTGTAGCTTGTATCACAGTTTGTGTTCCTCAGAGCTTTCAGAGTCAAATCTTCAGAGAGACCCTAAAATTCTGGATTGCTATTTCAGCATAAGAACCGCCGCCCCCAGGTACAGCCAGCACATCTGCGGGGCCAGGCTCCTGTCTGGCGGCAGTGACCTGTCACCATCACCCAAGAAAATGACCGATTCAAACAGTCACGTTGTTATGAAAGAGACACGCTGAACAGTATTCTCGCTGAGCTGGTTTCCCATACAAGCATCGCGTCTTCAGCCAGCTCTCCAAACTGAAGCTGGCCAAAATCTTTAAGAATTTTGAATGCTTTTGCTAAACTGTACATCTGCGAGAGGTAAAGGAGACACTGCTGAGCTGGAGGCAGGTAAGGCAGAGTTCTCAGGATGGGAAGAAGCAAACTCGGCATCGCCGAATCGCTGGTCCTGGGACTCGGGGCCTCACAGCAGCAATGCACCGGATGGATGGCTGCCTTAGCAGGGACCGACCGACCGCAGAGCTGCCAGGTAGTCAGGTCACCCTGCAGCCTGACTGTCTGGCAGGACGAACGGACAGTTAAAATATTTTATGCATGACTGCCCGAAGCATTTGCCAATCTAAGCTGATAACACCTCAAACCTTTGCAGGGATATACACATGCAGCAGCTGGAGGCAACAAGCATCACCTCATCATCTGAAGACTTTTGCCCAATAACCACAAGGTCCCATCAGAAGCACGTGCAATGCTGAGGTGCTGATGCAGCTCAGCACCCCTGGAAAACACCTTCCTTGACTACAGCCTGTCCTGCCTCCGGCTAGGTCCCACTGCAGGGCAGCTTGTGGGCACTGCCCTCGCTCTTATGGTATCGGTAGGAGGTGGACAAGAGACTGTCTGTCTCTAAGAAGGGCATGAAAAGGCTCGTGCCAGCATCCTCACTGGCCGTGCAGCCCATGGCCTCATGCTGGAGGAGGCTAGGACCCCCCTGCGATATGTAAGCCGCCTCACCTCCGAGCAGGAGTTGCGGCTGCTGCCTGCCCCGGGCAGCCCCTCTCCCCGGCAGCGGCACAGCTGCCTGCACAGTGTGGTGACCCACACCAGGATCCATCTAGAAAGAGCCATGGTTCAACTGTAGGAAAAACTCAATGTTCAAGGACAGCTACGAAACCTCAGAAAACTACAAAAAGCACATAATTCACTCTCTTTTCAGGGACCTGTGCCTTTAAAAGCAAATGCTCAAATACCCTATGGAAACTGGCGCACACGTGCCTGGAGATAAACAACATCATGGGACAGGTAAGCTAGTTACTCATGATTTATCACACCATCTCCCCATCTAATTGCATAGCTAAATGGTCAGTCATTTTAATCCACCGTAAGCAGCTTACGCTTTCTTATGTAGCTCTGCGACATTGCTCACTTCCTGATTTGGAAATAATAATTCTTTAAGTCTTGCTCTAGAAGGTGTGAAAACCACCGTTTTCACAGTAACCCTGCACAGATTTTGAGACTTGTAAGACGCACACACAGGACAGATGTCTCCTGGAAGAGGGTCCCAAACTTCTCCTTCATACTCAGTGTTGAGCAAAGCAGAGGATTTTTTGTGAGGGATCACAGAAGAAATTCTACATCCAGATGCAAGCCCTTGGTGCCAGTGCCTGTAATGTCAAAACGTGTTTCTAATCTTACCTTGAATCATACCCTTAGCCAAAATCTGTTCCTTATCTTCTTTCAACAAATTAAGCCATCTCCTGCGATACCATTCCAGCATTTTATTTCTCCTATAAACAAGGCTGGTTGTACTTAAACTACCATGCCTGAGAGCGCACCTGCCAGCACAGCTCCTGGGAGCACTGTCCGGCCGGTGGCTCTCTTCCCTGCCCAGTTACTGTCTCGCTGCATGGCACCGAACACCCCTGTACGTTGTATTTCACGGCACCCGCTCCTGCAGCTCCTCAGCAATGCTGGACGTGAACAGGACCCAGCCGAGCACACCCTCCCACCACACACAGTGCCTTCGGCCACGCACCGTGCCCCACCGGGTGAACCTGCATCATCCTCAGCTCCTGCTCCTCAGCATCTTTCACCTTTGCATCCCTCCCGCTGCTGCCAGCCTGCTCTGCTCCTTGCTCCATGCTTTCCCATAATCTCACTCACTTCTTCCCTGCTAACAGCTCGCTGGTTGGATATCTCCATTTATTCGCCACTAACTTAAGAGGAACGGGGCATCACAATCTGCCCAATTTCTGGACAATTTTTGATGCTTGGAGATTCTAGTGTAGCAGTTATATGATTACTTTTTTTAAATTGTATTTTCAAAATCCTTGGAGACCCACACAAATGGGGATAAAAACCTGCAAGGGTCCATCAAAAACTGTCTCTGCATGCACAGAGACCCCCCCTGTCCCTTGAGCCTGGAATAGTCAAAGCACATTTTCCACACAAATACGTGGATAAGCAGAGGTCACAGAACTTCTCTAAAGACTTAAGGGAAAAAAATCAGGTTTTGGGTTACATCAAGGTTTTTTTCACCGCTTGAAAGCTACAGCCGTTGAAAGTGAAAGCTCCCGCTCTGCAGGGCCAAAGAGCTCGTGCACGCCGCTCGCACGCCTTCCGCTCAGGGAAACAGCCGCAGCCAAGGGGATTTTTCTGACTAGCAACACTGGAGAACTTTACCCCCACAAACTACCCGTGAACTTAGGCCAATGACCCCAAGTCAAGCTTCAAAACCATTCCAGATACCAAGCCACATCAAAAGACACTAGCTGGAACCACCTGCCTTTGATACCCTAAACCCCTGTTACCGATACTGGGCGAGACCGTGGGGCCAAACTCCTCCCGCAAGAAATTTTCTTTAGCTTGATACAAAATTTATTTTACCATATGTAAAATTCATTTGTGTAGTTGCACACCCTAGTAGGCTTGAATGAGGCGAAGGAGTATTTCAACTCCCAGTGCAATTTATTATTTAAAAGCAGTAAAATTACATTGCTGATAGGAGAGCCCAGGCTGAGAGCAGCGGTGATGTAATGGGTAATGCAGCTCCGCTCGCTGTATGAACCGCGCTGTACATTAGCGTGCTGGCGAGGGTGGTTGCTCCTATCAATTATTTATAGTCTTCTGGCGCACAGCCTGGAGAGGGTCACATCGCTGAAAGCTAACTTTATCTTCATTGTTCCCAGCCTCCTGCCCAGCTGTCACTCTGCTCGCTAATTTAATACACCCAGAGCAGCGCAGAAGGATGCAGGACTGCTGGTTGGGTTTGTCCCTCCCCAAACTGGAAGAGGAAGGTGGGCTCTTTCTGCGAGCTGGTGGGGTCTCAGTAATCTTCGTTAAGGTGTTGACTTAGCTGTTTAAAATCTGCGTTTGAGACTCCCCCGGTTGCCGGTATGACCAAAACACAGAGCGTTTCAGGGCAAGCTCACGGCACGCTCCGGGGGAGCGAAAGGTGGGACGTCAGCGATGCGATCGGGATCTCCATGTTTTCCTACGTATCACAGCAGGAGTTATCCAATAATGTATGTAAATATGAGGGGGAAAGAGAAAGAGCACTTCAGCTCTCCAAAAATAAAAGAAAATTTAAAAAACAATTTATTATTTTTTTAAAAAGGAAAAATGTCTCACAGGTTTTTATTTCAGCTACAAACTGAAAGTGCACAGCCATGGTCTGATTCACCCATATTTCACCACCGCAGCAGGTAAGGGACAGTGTCCTGTCGTCCTGGCCCGCCAGCAGGAAAGCAGCTCTCAAGGCTTTGTCCCTACAACTCACCAGCACACCTCTTCCACTACTCACCCACAAAATCTACCATGGCCACTTTTCAGACCTTTGAAGTATGCTCTTAAACACGCTGTTCATTTGGCCCGATACCATTATCACAGCATCTAAATTTTAACATCGGCTGCTCCAGGGTCTCCGCCACTGCAAAAGACGCTTCCATAAGAAATTGCTCCAGCAAAAATCAGGTACTGGTAGATGAGCTGCTGCTTTTGCAGCTCCTGTGCTTGGTCCTACCCCGCTGACCGACACGATTCACATATCCTGTATGCTGCATCCAATATCTGCCCCAGGTCTGAAACTAAAGTCAATTCCAGCTTAAATAATAAGGCATTTTTCAAGTCTTGCAAAGCCATGAAAATAACCTGAATTTTCCTGCAATTAGGACTGGCTGTCTTATTTCAAGCAACAAGAAGTACCCAGGTTTGGTTTAGAGGTACAAAACAATTCCGAGGATCGTCTCTGAAAACAATGCGTGGCAATCTCATGAAAAACACAACATTTGCACAAAAAGGAAGTTGTTGAAAAAGAAAACACGGCCCCAGAGGAAGCAGGTTCGTTCTTCTGCGGCAGAAACAGAGGCCCAGGAGAGGCTTCTGCTGTGGCACCGCCGGGGCTGGCACCGTCCAGCACAGCAGGCACAGCACCGCCAGCAGCACCCAGCGCTCCAGGAGCTGAGCGGGGGAAATTTCCGCAATTTCAGTGCAGACCCCCAGGCCAGCAATGGGTAAGGCAAAGGCAACAGCCACCCTGTTTCACGTTAGTGTGATTCCAGCAAACGCAAGATAGAAAACCGTGATTAACCTTCAATCAGTGAAAACCAGCAGTGAACATTTTCTACAACTTTTCTGCACTATGAAAACTGGGAGAATTCTGCCCAAAAGGGGGGAACCGGGAGGAACAAGCTGGTTCCCATCCTAGAGCCAGCACCACTGTCAGAAACCGGGTTTGGATCAGGAGCCGAGCCTGGAGCGTGCAGACCACGCGCTGCTCCCACCACACCAGCATCTTCAGGGCCTTTAGATCCTCTCCGAATCCAGGATTATTTCCATGGCAACTATCTGGAGAACTTATTAAGTAAAAAACCCAAGAACAGTTTGAACACAGAACCTACATTCGTAACGTACTAGCTGACTAAATTAGCAGTGCTAAGATTTTTAGTAATCAAAATAGATCACGTTCTAGCAACTCAATCTTCTCTTTGCCACAGCTGAAAAGAAAAATCTGATAGTAATACCAATGTGGGGGGAGGAGGGGGAATTATAGGTTTTCTAAGAGCACAGCCCTATATCAAGCCAAGTCTTATCCCATTCGAGTGGTTCAAGAGACATTATTTTAATATCTGACAGTTCAAGTACTGTTAAATAAGGCTGAGTTTCCAAGAGACGATAAACTTCATTGCAAGGTACCTACTACAGAATCAAAAAGACGACCATCACATGACACAAAGCCGTTATCTAGTACAAAAATTCACTGAATTACCTCAAATTTGAACAAAAACCCCCGCATAATTTGTAACCCTGCCCTTCCAAGCTGTGTGTAGTACCAGGTATCGCTCGCCTGCCCACTGCCAGCCCGAAGCAGGGCTTGCACGAACGCTGCCCCACGTGTGCTGGCTAATTCGACAGACACGCAATATCACGCCTGAAGCCGACCAGACCCGTAGTGCTGAGTGACCCAGCAGCGCCAGCGTGGAAAGCCACTGGAGTTGGCTGCATTCTTGCACTCATTTACAAGCTAATCATCTTCCTCACTTCACTCAAGCATTAGTTTAAACAGAAGAGGAAAAGTCAGTGGTCCTTTATCATATTTAGCTTGGAAGACTCACGAGTTTGGGATATTTGCTCTGAGAAAGGACAATTCTCTTATTAAAGCTAATTTCAAATAAATTAAAAATTAGCAAAACCTGTTATTGCAACACTGAAAAGTCTTAATCTGTCTTGATTTGATTATTCTGTAACTGAATTCCTCTTTCCTTCCAGGATCGGTCTGCGAAACAGCAGAGGAGGCGCAACACAGCACTCGGGAATGTTCATAAATGAAGGAATACGTTTCTGCCTCCAGCAAGGAGCACGATCCCAGCTACACACATCGACTGGAATACAGCAAGGGGGAACGGGGACATGCCAAGCATCGGGCTCACACAGGAACACGTGAGGACTCAGGACCCAGCCGCAGGGTTTGAGCAGCCTGTCTGGGAGCGGAGGTATGTGCAAGCTGAGCAGCATCCTCCACCTCCAAACTCACAGGAATTTAGTGGCTGCCTTGGTACTGATGCGAGGCTCAGCATCGCAGCAGTGACTACGGTTCCTCCTAAGCACAGGGATGAGTAAATTAACAAAGTTTTGCCAGCACTTGAAAACAAATGCTGCCCTAGCATTTCATAACAGCAATTCAGAGTGAGAAGTAAGTCTCAACAGGAATGATTTTGAAAGTGCTTTAAAAAAAAAAGTGGTTAAATGAAGTGTTGGCTCGGTCACCACGTCCAGCCAGGGAGATTATATGCATTATTGATTTACCTTAGAACAACTTGGGAACTCATTTCCAATGGTTTCTAATGGAACCTGGATTTTCTCAGTCCTAATCTGCCTCATGAGGTTGAGCCTCCTGCAAGGAAATACAATACCACAGCATTAAAATGGCAGCTGTCAGATGTACAACAGCCCCATTCATTTAATGAGGATAGTGCAACGGTGATAGGGATTTTTAAAGGCTACTCCAAAAGGCTCCTCTGCAATTAAATAGAGTGGTGAGAACATGGTGGTGAGGACGGCCTTGTGAGTGCCCATAGATAACAGTGCAGACCTGCAAGTCTGGGGATTTACAGAAAACAAAGGGAGGTTATGAAAAGTTTATTTTTGTAGTATCAGCTCGCACACACTATCTATAGTCCTTTCAGAAGCAATGCTGATTAGTGGTTTGAGCAGAGAAGTGGCAGTTTTGAACCTCAGCTCCGTTGCCTACTCAGCCACAAACGTACAAAACATTTGGGCAAGTCAGTTTTTCAACAGCCACAGCTGTACGAGGCGCAGAGTAATGCTTTGGTTTCTATTCTTAGCAAAGCACAGGACAGAGACAGCAAAGCATATGTACAGCCAGTAAACAATTCTTCCGTATGATAATCAAAGCCATTTGAAAATAGTAAATTCTCATCCGAACAAATTACGATCTTTATGAGGGTGTACCAGCATCAGCCCCCATTTGCAGACAGGACGCACTCAGAGCGCCCGAGAGAAGGAAGCCAGTCTGTGGCAACCTCGGCACAGAAACGGGCCATCTCGTAAGCGACCAGGCACCGTAGCCTTTCTCCCCATCTCACGCCGTGCTGCGGGACTCACAGCATGCTGGATCAGGCCATGTCCTGAGCACCAAGCCCACACACCTCCGGAGCAGGACAGCCCCCATCTCTGCAGTACAATGCCGGGAATGCACCCCGCTTCCCAAAACCTCAGTGTATGGGATGGAAGTAGGGAGCAGGGGAGTCCTCGCCCCGCCGAGAGCTGGGGAACAGGATTTTGACCAGGACAACACACCGTCAACCCTTAATCTCTGCTCCAGCAGCAAAAGCTTCTCTACTTAGGAAAATGTTTTTTCCTCAACAAAACGCGCTGTAGCAGGCTCAGCCTTCTGAAATGTTGGTCTGTTTTTTTAACAGGTGAAAAGAGTATTATTCCTTTATGTACCTGAAGCTAAAAGGAAAAGATCTTTCTCAACCCTTACAGAAAAAGATTCCTTTAATACAAAACCAAGTAGGGAATATCATAGCCCCAAAGGAGGCTTCCAGAAAGGTGTGAGCATAGAAAACAGAAACTCATAGCAGGAAGGAAATTGTAACATTAGCTACAGACTTTGAATGCACACGCGGATCTGCATCACTGAACACGAACAGTGAGCAAAATATTCAGTGCCAAAGAACAAATAACAATATTTGATCCTCGGCTATTTTCAAAATTTATCTGCAAACACATCCTGCCTTAAGACAAATGAAAACCAAGGCATGATGGATATATGGCAATTAACTGCAACCGTTATTTTTATTATTTGTAGTGTCTTGCTGGAAAACAAGCACTGCCCTTAGCCCTGAGACATCCTGTGGAAGCAGCCGGCCACTTGCAAAAATCACTGAGCATTATATTCTACCCCTTCTCCAGTCTAATGTCTTACCCCGCAGCTTCAGAAGCTCCTGGCTCTGTCCTTCCCCCTCCCTTCCCGTCCTCCTCCAGCTCCTTCCCCTCCAGCCAGTGTTTCCACCTCCCTCCCCTCCTGGCAGCGGTGCCGGTAGCGTGCCAGATGTCAGCCTGACCCCGCAGCCGCCTTTTCGGGTCAGTTATTGGGGTTACGGTGCAAGGGGAGTGGTAAGCTCCAGCGGTGGTTCCCACCTCACCAGGCAGAGACAGGACGGCTCCACCGCACTAGCGATGGGGTCTGGGCACAGCTGGCAAATTTAGTTCCAGGCTTTTTTTTTCCTGCTAATGAACTGCCGGCAGCAAAGCCAGCAGGAAGTTTGAAAGACCGTTCACACACGCTGCAATGAAAGCCTTAGGCACCGAGAGCTGGGTAAGGTGACCCTTGACTATGTTAAGCATCAGTCATTCGTAGAAGTGTCACTTACTGCACGAGAGGAACGGATGACCTGAATGTCTCCTGCAAGAATAATTGCACATTGAAGGCAAGGGCTAAAGTTTCTGGCAAAGGGATGCTGCTGTTTGCTGAGAGGACGATGCCGCGGCACTCCAAGGAGGACCATTCGAAAGACATTGGGCTGCTGCAAGGAGGTAGCAGAGACAGCCATCGGGGAACTTGATACATATTTAAAATGAACCCAGACCTGTATTCTTGACCAAACTATGCTCCTTGAAGGATGTGCCCCCGATGAAGGACCGGCTCCAAGGCAACGGTATGCAGTTTGCTGGAAGGAAAGGGGAAAGCTTCAAGCCTGACATAAGCCAGGGCTCGGATTCCTCTATCGTACTGAGGCTGCACCACAGATAAGGCTGCGTCAACTTTTCCATTTGAGCACTCTCCCCTCTAAGGTTTACAGTCAGAGCAAAAATGTTTTGGCCAGGTGGAAATTTAACATACAGTCTCCCAAAGCAGGGAGCTGCCCGTGTATGTAAAACATTACAATGTCATCTGCCAAGACTTGGTTTCCCTCCACTGGGAAAGGGGAAAATCTCATCTTCCTCCCCATGAAATTCTTCACATTCCTCTGCAGCTGATAAGCCATAGCCATACCCCTCCATCGGGTTGCTCATCTACAGTCGAGGGCCATACAAAGGGCCCCGTAACATCAAACAACCCAAGGTACTGGAACACAAATAGGTTAAATGTTAACCTAGGAGCTAAGAGGAGGGCATGCGACTGCAGTGCTGCGATCCTGCCCCAGTGCCTGCTCCGGCACAGCTCCTGCCTAACACCACCGGCCATGCCCTGAGCTCTCCCGCAAGCAGGAGGCGCTGGCACCCACCACACCACGTTTTTGGAGAGGAAGGGAGTTTTTGGACAAAAAGGGTGTTTCTCACCTACAGAGCCCACCTTCTGCAGGAAGCGGGGCAAGGAAGCCAAAGGTGGACGCTGGCACCTGGGTCCCTGCCGTGGGGTGCCCGCAGGCAGGACGTTGCTCTCCCCACCACCGTGCATGCTGCAGGCGCCTCCAGACACATTTGCCTGGTTTTGTGCTATGGCAGAGCAAGAGGCAGCAAATGCAGCGAGCAGGCTGCCAGCTCGCGCCCATTTGGCATCTTATTTTTGTGTGTGTTGAACTACGAAGATGCTCCATTTCCAAGGAAAGCGCCAGAGAAGCCCAGCTCCCCCGGAGCCCTCCAGGCCAGGGGCTGCAGGCACTGGTCCTTGTTCCTGCTCCTGCTCCGCAGGCGGGTGCAGCACCCAGCACTCAACCCCATGCACCGGGGAAATTTTGGGGCCTGTTGACGTGCGTGGGGGATGGGGAGGTATTTCGGTACCAGCGAGCAGCACAGCCCTCCCCCCACCCCCCCCCGCATGCTTCACTGCAGTTATCCCTCAAGACAGAAAAATTTGTGCTTGTTTTTCTGCTGCTGCTGAGCAGCTACGAAATGTCTCCCACCACGGAGAGCCTGAATAAATCCTGGTTCCTGAATCAGCATCCGAAATCAGCTTCTCACCCATCTCCATCACAATTTCAAACCTTTAATTTACTAAGGCTCAAGTGAAAGCAACGTTTGTGTTTGTTTACTGGCCACAGAGGAGCTCTGAGCACTCGCGGTTTATCACATTTACCCAACAGATATATTCTGGGGAACTCCTTGGACCGGCTGTGATACTGGTCACAAACTTTTCCTCCCTGTCCCCATGAGAGCCCAGGGACCAGTCACTGCTGGCCGGGCAAGCCACCCATAGACGCAGTGCTTCCAGCAGCCTTTCAGGAACACTTGAAATGAGCCTGGATTTCTCTATTTCCAAGTTCAAACACAAAAAAACCCAAAAACAGAAAGGAGGAAACCAGCCTGATTTTATTCTTATTCCTCCGTCAAATCCTAGAGAACTGCACCAAGACACGGCAGTTTTCGCCTGGGGAAGCACCCCCGCAGGCTCTGTCGAGGGCTGGAGGCCATGCAGGAACTGGACAACTATCCCCTGTTACCTTTGGTGAATTTAAGATTCACTGCTGTATGTCAATGAAGCAACTTTGTTCTTTCTGTAGGGAACAGACAGATTGCAGGAGAAAACTATATCCCAACTGCTGCCAAATTCCACAGATTTAGTTATTAGTAGGCAATTAGGAACCATTATTAACACTTCCTACTACGTTAAGCTCCATTTGCACCGCATCTCTGCGCCAGCCTGGACGTTTCCGACGGAGCGGCACTCCGGCTCCAACATGCACGTGGCATCACGTACTGAAAACTGTGTCTTACTGCTCACTGCCTCCTGGGCCCCTTCTCCGCAGATGTATTTAATGCAGTTGTCTTACAAAATAAAATTGCAAGTAAAAATACAGAGATTATAAACGAGGGGGGGTGTGCACAAATAAAAGCGTGGCTGCACAAAGGAAAAACAATTTTGCTCTTGTTTTTTAACTCACAATCAACATCTGAGCTATTCAGGAAACTGGTGCACTGCCCTCCAACCAACTTCAATTAGGGAATTCAAAAGCAGTCAGACAAAAGAATGCCTGGGAGTTACTGCACCGCACAGAGATATTTTTAGCAAGAGCTGGGAGGCTGTTTGTGGGACACTGCTTCGCTTCTATTGCACTTCAGCTTTTGTATTTACATTTGCAGGACAGTAAGATTTAGTAGGTCAGAGGAAAAAAAGAGAGGTGAAGCAACGTAAACCATGTGAATCGTTTTGTCTTCTGATACTCTTGGAAGATATTTCAGCAAAAGCGGATGGAGACCAGAGCGAAACAGAACAAGATTTGCCTCCATCTGCTTCGAAAATAATCTTTCAGCAGAACTCTCAAGTCACTCCTTTTAAAAGGGTGATGTAAACTAGCGAATACAGCCCCTGGAAAGGTCCGTGTGCCTCACACGCCCCGGCAGAGGGGCTGTGCAGAAAGCAAGGCTGCCTTCACCCACAGCAAAGCTGCAGCTGAATCCGTCCGGTGACCTCTCCCCACCCCCTGGTCACCAGATGGATTCACAAACGGCACGGCGGAGGCGACGCCAACGCCAGGGCGGGCCATCGGTGCTGTCGCACAAAGACACCCATCCCAAACCCACAGCCATAAACGCCATTCAGATCCTCAGTCCAGAGCGCCGAAGTGCACGATCGAGCCCCAACGAACCGCTTCTGTTTTTTTTCAGAAGCCATTTCCCAAAAACGATGAGCTGCAGCCACCCTCCCCTCCGCCGCCGGGAAGGTGCTTGCCGAGAGCTGGGAGGTGGAAGCCCAAAGCCCTGACCCCGTCGTGAGCGTGGCAGCGGCGCAGGGCCGGTTTTGGGGAGGCGGTGGGCGCCCCGCCGCCTGCGCTATCGGCATCGCTCCTCCAGCGCAGCCCCCTCTTCCGCTCCCTCCCACCACTGCGGCAGCGCAGATGGCAGCAGTGTGACCTCGCTGTTCCTGCCTCCTTGTTTTGATCCTGCAGTCTTGATTGTTCAGGCTAATCCCACACTCCCAGCCTTGGCTGCCAGCCAGGACTGTTATTAATGGCACAAAAGCTTCTCATTCCAGCTACTTCTACATCCGCTAATGCTGTTGTTCCCTTCTCTCGCTCCCCCTCTCGCCACATTACAAACTGGAGCTGGAATACATTTTACAAGGGGGGAAAAAAAAAACCCCTCTCTGATCATCCTTGCACGCCGAAGGCTCCACTAGAACTGTACAGGAAAGGCTCATCAGCTCCAGCAATAATTACTGATGCCAAAGCAGTGAGACCACCATGCTCATCCAGCGATCGGCTCCAATGCGATAAACAGCACACGGACATGGGGAGTTTCCAGTGATCCCTTAAGGAAACCCAGGATCCCAGGCAGAAGCATGCACAGCAGCCCACAGGGCCCGAGGGAAAGGCTCAGCTGCCTGGGGCAGGAGAAATACCAGAGCGGACCGGAGGGCCGAGAACCCGAGGACAGGCAGCACCGCGGCCGCAGGGGCTCGGCACCCCCAGCACGGTACCCTTCTGCTCTTCAGGTGGCACCGGGGCCTTGGCTGCCCGGGTTGGGAAACCGCCTGCTTTCCTGCCCCTGCTCTATGCAACAAATACCAGATTCAGATAACCATAAAGCTCTCGTTAAAAGCACGCACTGAAAGAAAACTTCAAACTATTTGCAATTTAGCCCCTCATATGACGGTCTTTTATGGCAGGTCTTCTCTCCCCCTGCAGGGAACCCAAAGTCTCCCGTGCAGGGCCTAAGAGCCGTATTCAGGTACGTCCCCTCTGCCTGGTGAAGGCTTTGCACAGACAGCCCACCACGCCGACCGCTCGGCTCTACCTCACCCTCCCTCTGCTTTAGAACACTCGTCCGAGTGAGGGGTTTGCCCCCTGTGGCAGGGACGCTCGGCTGGCCTCACCGACCAGGCGGCTGCTCGGACCCAGGGCTGGTTTGGGAGGGGAAGGGACAAGGACATTCATCAGGGCTTTCTGATCTACCAGAGACCAGCCAGCCGTGCCCACCACACACAAACCCCTCGGTGGCTGCTGGGACACAGCTCGCAGCGACTGCAACTGCTCGCCCAAAAAGTCTGGTCATGAGTCAGCCGAGCAGAGCAGGTCCTCAGCACCACGCTCGCCACACCGAGGGCCACCAAGCTGAACATTAATGACATCTAGAGTCGCTTTAAAGTGCAAACCTAGCAAGAGGTATGTGTCCCTGGGACCCTCCCTTGGGAGCAACCCCACCTTCCCGTGCTGCAGAGTGGCCACCGTCGCAGGTGCTGGGAACGTGCCGCGCAGGGAGCAGCACGTTGGTGCAGTGTCTGAAGAAACCTGCCCGGTTTTCAGCCCAAGCTGTCACCCTGGTGAGATGATTCACCTTTCTGCCCTCACTACTCGTCGAAATGCAGGAAAGGAGAAAAGCAGCTACGGGAACGTTTCTTCTGATTAGGAAGGTCAGTACATTTTTAATAAAGGGCTCTTTAAAGATAATCTCATTTCAGTATTTACACATGTTAAAGAGGTTACAGAGATCAAGGCGTAATGAAGTGAAGAAGGAGAGGACAATAAAAGCGCGGCTGGGATATTACAGTGAGTGATATCTCTAGCCTGTTGGCTTGGACTACAGGAGGGCTAAAGCAGCAGGGCACAGACCCCCTCCGCGTACCCCGGCAAAGGAGGAGGTTCAGCCACCGCGAATAACTGGCTGTCGCTCACCCACGAAAAATCAGCAGCGGATTTCTGAATGCCACCAGTATCTCCGGCTTCTCTTTTTCCTTAAATACAGCAACGTCACCTCACCCCAAACGGCGAGCCCCTGGCACCTGCCCGCTCCTCCCCGGGCACAGCGCTGGCACGCTCAGTCTGACAGCCTTGTGCAAGCACTGGCGCTCTCCCCGCGAGCGAACGCACACCTCCTCCCACCCCATCCGACACAAACATCTTCAAACGCCGCAGCAGCTCGCACTATAGGCAGAGCCCTTGTTTACCAGCACGCAGGCCTAATTTAAACTCCTGAAGTCATCTCCAGCTTTTCGCTATAGCAACCCCAGCGAATCTTCCCGCTGTAATATGCGCAGAGCAGCTTTGCATCAGAGCTCTACATCGGCTGAGGTTAAATTTGACATAAGTAAAAACTTAAATATCTGCCAGCAGCTCCCGGTGTCAGCAGTGGAGTTTCATAAAAACTCTGCTCCAAAGGCAGAGCTCAGGTGTGGCTCTTCACGTGCTGCGGATTAACCCTGAGGAATTAAAAATTCTCCTGAAACGCTCAACTCCCACTCCTGCGGGGATTTGAGGAAACCTGCTCTCATTCTCCTCTGCTCTACGTGCACTGGGTTTCTGTAACACGCACAATACGCCGTTTGCTTTACGACAATTCAGTGCAATGGTTTGGGGATGGGGGGGATGCACGGCAGCTCTGTGTACGGCCAACAAGGTCAACGGGAAGAGAAGGTTTATGTCAAGTTTGGAATTATTTCTCTACTGTGTTAGAGAAACTTTCAGTGCCTGTTCGTGCTTCGTTGCAGAGGGTGCAAGAGACTAAAAATAATCTGTATTTAAAACTACTTAACAATCGCAAGATCAAGCAGAACAAAAGGAAAAATATATTCTGAGGGAAATGTTACTTCTAGAGCTCAAACAGCACGTGAAGTCCCCATTCAAATAACTTTCAACTGAGGCTGCACAGAACCAGGAGGAAGCAGGGAAACCAGCACAGACTACCAGATCACGGGGGAGTAAAGCAAAGATATCCGGAACTGCAGGTATTTAGCACAGCTCTATCAATAACAGGTAAGTTGGAGTACCCTCCTGAAGCAACTGGTTCTTAAGAATTAGAGAAGCAGGCAAGAGAGTCACAGACATAAGGGAGAGAAGTGAAGAAGAAAGCAAAAATAGGAAAACAGTTCAAATTAATAAAATTGTTTTCAAAGCCAAAAGAACCTGCTGCAGTCATCTCAGCAAACAGCCCAACAGGCGAAAGAACTTCCCCGAGTAAATTCTCCTTGCATTTTCTACAGATATGGACCAACTACAGCAGATAGGTTAAAACCAAGACAGTATTTAAAGGAAAGCCTAAACCCCTAATATTTAAGGGACGCAAGGTGTGCTGCGGCCACAAGTTAAGCTGTTTTCATACTAGCAACCTTCCTAATAAATCTGGTGCTTTATTTTTCAGTTTAATTTCTTTAGCTTCAACTTCCAGCAGGCAGGGACTTTTTTCTCTATTTTTAAAAATCATCCCGGAACAAAGCAAGCAGGATGGGTGTCAGGCAAGGTCGGCCCGAAACCTGAGGGCAGCAGATGTTTAGAAGGGGGATATACTCCCCAGCACCCTGGCCAGGCTCTGGCAGTCAACAACGGACGGGCTTCCAACCCACCAGATGCTCTCAACTTTCTCCTTGCTAAGCTAAATAGCTTGTGTTTCCAACTCCTAACGCATGAAATGAGTCTTCGGAGTCCCATTCAACCAACCAGCCTCTTCTTTTCTTTTTTAAGTGAATACTATGTTAATCTCATTAGCTATGCTATTGCAAAGCCAGTCTGTGAATTGGTCCCACCTACTACCCAAATAATCTTCAGTGGCTCCCATAAAGCAGGGAGCACTCTAACTCCAGGGGTACTGGGGAACAAGAAATATCACTGGTTTTAGGATAAACCTGACCTTATGGTGCCAGACCAATGAAAACAGCAGTGGCCCAGAGACCCAGAGCATCCTTCCTATCATATCGCAATGCTACCGAGCATCGTTTCCAGGTGAGCAGTGCCTGTCGCTGGCCTTACCCAGCCCTTGGCACCGGTTGCTCGTCCTCCCTGGCTCCAGCACACCCACACCTCAAGAATTTCCCTGCACCACACCTACACCCACTTGCCAACATACACAACAGCCTCAGCCATCTCCAGCCCCACACGAGTCTCCCCTGCACGCAAGTAACAGCAAAATACAGCTGATGGCCACATCTGCCAAGCTCTGCGATTTCTGTAAAATTGTAGGGCTCAAATAACAAATACAGAGGGGGTCTCAAGTGTGCTTGGACATCATTTGGAAACCACTGCCTTGACGCTTGCTTATAACATCAACAGTATTTAGGACATCTTTTGGTGAGAACCCGAACCAGAAATCCCAACCAGTGCAGTTTTTAGTTCAGCCCCATATTACGTTCAGCTACAACCAAGAACAATAGAAACGCTCACGTTCTGTGACCCCAAACAAGTTCACGTGGGAAAACATTGTGTTTAAAATGCGAAGAGTCACATGATGGCAACACACCTACACAAAACGCTCAGGTCTGCACCTGGGGAAAGAATTTAATCACCAGTTTCTGCTTCCCCACAGGAGCAAAGGCACCGCCTGTGTCCGAAGCACTGGGTCGCCTCTTCTCCAATGCTTTAGACCTGGCACGTGAGGCTCTGGAGATGAAGAGAAGCTGTGGCAGCTGCCCTGGAGGACAAGAGTACCAGCACTGCATCAGGGACATGAGGACAAGGGGGGTGAGGATAGGGAAGGTGGCAAAGCCCTCTCCAAGGGCAGGCACACCAATGTCTGCACACACGCAGCCTCTTCAGAAGAGAGGCAGCAGCATTAGGGACGTCCACAGTGGTCAGGAGGGATGCCCCAATGGGAACATGCTTCCAGCAACAGTTTTCTGCTAGGTGTGAGGAGCTTCACGGTGAAGGTCTCTCATCATGACGGGCAGCCGGGGTCCCCCAGGAGGAAGCACCTTCACTGATGTCCCCGGGGGGTCCATGGCAGGGCATGGATGTGCAAGCAGAAACCAGGGCAAGAACCACTGATGCCTGCAGACAGAGCGGCGAGAGGAGAAGCGGGGCCATTTGCTGACTGTTCTAGATCTGTTTTCTAAAAATCATCCTTGTCCAGATCACTGACATTAATTCTTGTGAGCGTAGTTTGTAGTTTAGAGCTGACAAAACAGACTAGGCGAGAACAAGTGTGATTCCTGCTTCCCGATACGTCTGATCAAAGGGCACAAACACAGCACAGGGAAAATCTGCATGCTGCCCTTCACAACGAGGCAGCAGCACTGACCAGATGGGTCTTTAAATGGGATTAAGAGGAAGATGGGCTCTACTACACCCAGCCCTTTCCTCCAGGGCTGGAAACTCACCCTCCTCACAAGCCAAGCCTCCACGATGGGGAACCAGCCTTTTGCTTTTACCCTCTTTGTTCTTCCAAGCCGCTTCCTCCCGCATGTTTACCTTACAGACCTGCCATCTCCCTCTGGCTCACAATTCCTCCTTCTTTGGAAAGTCTTTGAGATGTACATTATACAAGATACACAAAAATAAATTGTTTTTAATCCTCCAGATTCTAGTGCTCCCAAACAAGAATCTTAAAGAGCTTTACAAACAATGGATTAAGCCTTAAGACTCCCCGTGAGGTAAGAAAGTGCCTCTCTCACAGAAGCAGAGGAAGGTGAGCAAGGCTGAAGGCTGTACAACGCGACTTTATCATCACTGCAGAAGTGACCTGTTTCTATACGCACTAACGTAAGCGAGTCTATCACTGATCCATCATCAGTCTAGCGACACCTTTGCCATTTCACTCCAGACTCTGAAGCAGCTTCAAAAACACCATACATCTTCCAAATGCCAAACGCTTTCTTTCCCACCTTTAAGTATGAGGAGCGCTACTCAAAATGCTTGGCCCAAGACAACCCATCCCAAGGATGGCAGCACCACTGGGTTGTGAAGCTGCGGCCACAAGGCTTCTCGTGGAGTACTATTAAGATTTCATGACAACTAGCTTTCATTAGCAGGCGCACAGGAAGCTTTCTCGGCGTGTATTTTGAGCAGCTCACCGGATGCAATCCTTCGGAGAAAGGCACCTTCTTGGTTTGCTCCTCAATGTTAAGATGACTTTGGGTCATGTGCTCTGTAGCCTCAGACTGCAACCTATATTAATATGACATCACACATTCTTAGTGCATCCCGATCCGTAAAGCCCTTATATTCTTTCCCAAATACATTTTGCATACATCTTGTAAACAAGCTTTACATCCTTTTGATCAGCGCTCTGCACGGAGCCCAGGGAGGGGGAGGAGACTTCCTGTTCCACTATTGCAATCGCTCTCAGCAACGTGCTGCACTCAGCTCTTGCCACCCCGTGAGCAATGATGAAATTTTCTATTTTGGTGTCTTTTTCTTCATATCTTTGTAGCAAGCAGGCTGCACTCTAGTCCACCGTCGCTGTTGATCTGAATGTATTTTTTAATTCATTTTAAAGTGGCAGAGCAATTTGTTGCAGCATCTCCTTTTCATGCCAAGGTGGCCAACTAAGAACCCTGTTCTCTAGCCAAATGTTTTCACGCTACCTGGCTTCTCAGTTTCCTTGCCAGTTGTCTGAAAGCAGACATTTTTGCAAAAGAACTTGTTTACAGAAAAAATAAACTCCTATATTCAGTAAAGCACACCATCGTGTTTTCTTGCTATTGCTTATCTGCTGAAGATAAATCCGGTTTCTGCTTGCCCACAGGCAATCAGCCAAATGCTCACCAGCTGATACCTCCCTGTACCTCGTGGCAACTTCACGTGCCTGAACCCTCGCTTCTCTTACGACCGACCGCCTCCGAGAGGTACAGCCATACCATGCCGCCAACGTGAGCGCTGATACAAAAATACTCTGTCCGGGTTCCAGAGACACGACACCAGTTGGAGGTGCAGAAGGTTGGTATCTTCTTCCCTTTGGAAAGAGCAAACACCCACAGGCTCCAGTGGCCACTGGAAGCCTAAGTACTGTGCAAACGGTTAAAGGCAATCGCTTGTGCTCTCTTGTGACTCCAGCTCACCGCTTCCATGTCCTCCCTTTGCCAGCTCATATGAGGAACTTATAAAATCATCACGCTGTAGGCAGCCTAGCTGCAACACAGGAATGTTATGTAGTCGGTTACTAATACAGTGTTTTGCATATTGTGTTTCAAACACTACATGCTTCTACATGTTCAATGTCAACAAGGCGAAAAAATTGTCAGACCAAAATGAAGTCTTCCTAATATGAGTTATTAGCTATACAGCAGGCTACCAGGTGCACTGCGAAGACCCTGCAGGGATATTCCTGCATTCATTTCAACCCTTTCCTTTTGAGAACAATCTCAGTTCCTTTTCTAATTATTTTCCTCTCGCTGAGCTCAGTGTGCTTCTCGCCTCTGCCCATCGCAGTCCAGCGTGGGCTTCCACACGATCTGCAATCGGGACAGGTATCGCTCGGACAGAAATGCCTTATGTTCATCCATGAGATGAGCAGCAAGGACCTAGCAGATTTAGGATACTAAACAGGGAGAAAAAATAAAGGCAGCATAGATTCTTCTGGGTTAAACCACTTCGAAAATTCAGGGAAAGAGGGAAAGCAATTTTTTTCAACAAATTGAATGTATTACATGAAACTGTGGGTGTGCTACTCTTACAGATGCTCTATGTGAACCAAAATTCGCTGAAAATATTACAGAAGCATTCCACCATCTCCCAAAACAAGCATCTTTGTGTATCTTTGCCTGGCTAAATTATGAAAAAAACCTGCATAGTGGAGCACAGTTTCCATTTCCTCACACACTCCTACCAGGCTGTGCGTACAAGTAAACGCACCGACCTTTCTCAAAGAAATCAGTGTTTGCTGTTCCTTATAAATTTGCAGAATTTTGGCTCGTTTCCATTTCACCCACTTTTGAATACGACGCTCCCCACCCCCACACAACTGTTCCTTTCTGAGGGATGACAGGCTATCCAAAAAAATAACAGGAGCGCTCGAGCTCCTCTCTCCCAGTATCGCTCTGGCGGCAGACAAAGGAGCACCAGGACTTTTGGACCAACCTGTTGCGGAAAGCACCTCACCTTCAGTGTAACAATTTCTCCTGACCTCTGATAGTGACATTTTTCCAGTGTTCCCCTCACCCCAGATTTTCTGTACAATTATTTGTGGCACATTTCAATACTTCATTATTTTCCTATCAAAAATTGGATCTCAAATCCTTTACGAAAGGCACTGCATTACTAGAAGGATCACCCCGCAACCTTGCTCTGTTTTTCCATCACTGCTGATGTGGTACACAAAGAATGAGATTTTTCAATTTGTTTTGTCCATGAGCCAAAAATTCCTTTTAATGGACTGAATATGGTGCCTGTGCTAGTCTCTCACCGCTCCAGCTCAACTCTCACTTACAACAGTCACTGCCTACAACGCGGAGTTGGCCTCCTTTTGCAGGAAAATAAGGCCAAACCAGCTTGAAAGCATGTTTGGAATCTGGAGATTAATTCCATGTAAACTAATGCATTCAAACCTCTTTGTACGGCTTCAGAAAGGGCTGTCTGATCCCGGCGAGAAGTAGGGCAGCACATACCCATGCCGTACGATGGGGAAGCAAGGCAGAGCTGCCTCCATTTTGAAACTCTTTACGAAAGAAGCGTCCAGCCACCTCGCTGCTCAGCCACTTGCCCACACCATGGTCCGTCGCAGCCGCTGCGACGAGGCGAGGCGAGAGAGGATGGGGCGAGGGGGAGCGCGCTGGAAAGGCCTGCGGGGAAACAAAGAGGTGTTGGAGCCGTCGGGAGGGCAGGGCGGCAGGTCAGGAGGCGGGAGGGCTCCCACGGGAGCCTCTGCCTGGGACCCGGAGCTTTTGTTTGGCAGAAAATGCCAGGAGCAACAAAGGCCGGCGAGGCCATGGGGCTGCAATGCACGGCACGCTGCTCCTGGGGGTGAGCCCGCCGTGGGCAGCAGGACCATGTCCCCCACCCTGTGCTGCCCGTGCCGCAGCACTCCCCTCGCCAACAGCTCCCCGCTTCTCTCCACCATCTCTCTCTCTCTCTCTGGGAGATAAATTATTCAGAATGAAACCATTTTAAACTCTGTTGGGATGCTGAGCAAAGCTAAGATGGGTGGTGCTGCAGAGGAAGCTGTCAGGGACATGACCAGAAACCAGGTCTTCCTCACACATAAGGCTAAAAGTGCAATTAGAGCCAATCCCGCCTTGAATCCAATGCCACAAATGCTCTGAAATAACTGAACACAAACCTCTAAGGGTACCCCGTCACACCCAGAGACGCAACATCAACTTGAGTGCAAGGTGCAGGGACCTGCCACGCCAAGTCCATTTGTGGGAGGCTCCCACAAAGCCACCCATCAGTGATGTTTGAGCATCAAATGCCCTTATTGCTGTATTTTCTTCCTGCTGGCATGGTATAAAACAGCAGAAAAAAGGACAGCTGAGCAGAGTGTGGTTTGCACAGTGACCTTCACATACCAGGGCAGCCTGGTGAGCAACATGGTGGCCTCACAGCCATCACACATCCAGATGTGCTTCACAGATGCTCCCGCAGACCCACCTCTGCGGCTGTGCTCACCCATGGGGACGGGATATGAAAGCAGGGATGGCACATGGAGTCTGACCGCTGCCAAATTCCTCCTGGGTGACTGGGCACGCCCAGACTCCCAACGCTGTGGGCTGCTGCCACAGTTAGGTGGGAGGAAATAGCTCCCATCAGAGAAACGCAGGGCCGAGGCCATGGAGCTGTCCCAAAGCCAACACCCCTGGCGCTACTGGGAGGAACTGGGCCGCCCTGCAAAAAGAAACAGGCGGCACAGCTGTGCTGTGGAGGACAGGAGCCCTCCCACTGCTCTCCTGCAGTGGGATGGGTCACCAGAAAGGTCCCCCAGACACCTGCTAGACTTGAGACCCACGACTGTGCTTCTTTCCACAAGGAAGACATAAGCAGGACCCTCTGCGACGGGCTGTCTGGCATGCAGAACATGGCCAGCAGCGGTTTGCAGCACGTATACTCCTTAGACAGGAGCACCGGTAAGGTACGTAACACGGGGTGCCACCGTACAGATGTATTCAGGTCAAAAAGGAGAACATCAACAAAAAGGTAGTTCAGAGAAGAGGGCTTTTTTGTGTTGTTTTGTTTTAAAACGAAGAGGCAAAATAATTAAATGGCCTGGAAACTATTCCACATTAAAAGTCACTATAGCACTAAAATTCTAGCTCTGACAGTTATGGGTGAAGCCCTTTAAAAGTTACCATGGTAGTTGATGCAGCTATTCGCCCACTCGTTCTTCAATAATGCTGGATTATTTTTTTTAATGCGATTCAACCACAAACAAGCAAATGTTGCTGAAGGAAAAAGTACTTTCTCGCACCATAAACACCCCCCCACCCCTTTATCTCTGCCACAAGCGCAGAGCTAAGGAGGAGACAGCAGGTAACAGGGAGCCGAGCCAAACACGCAACGCTGAACTTCTCCCCCTCCCTCTCCAGGGAGAGAGAGGAAATTTAAGAAGCAGATTCAGGATTTCAGCATCCATTTCACTTTCCCTCCCCCCTCCTGAACTATCGCTCCCTGGGCCCCAAACGGCTATTCAGATGCTATGTCAGCTGAATGCTACGTTCGCTTCCTCTCTCAACCACCGGCTCAGCGAGCCTCGCAACACGCTAGATGTCAGACGAGAAAGCCAAGTATTTTTGGAATACATCTTTCCTGCTTTTAATTAAGCGCCCAGGTAGAGAGAGGCTCACGCAGAAGCGGTGGCTCTGCAAAGCCGCATCCAGCAAGGCCGAGAAGAGGCAAGTCGGAGCAAGACGAGACCCAAACAAAGGAAAGCAAACACGGGCTGTAAGGGAGGAGCAGGATACAACTGCATTGACCTGCCCAGCTATTATTTTCGCAATCAAACCGAGGTCTAGAAACTCCTACGGCCGAAGGGAAGGCTTCGCCCGCCTGAGAACGCCTCGCAGCTACCTCCCCAGCAGTACAGCCCTCATCCCATGTACAGACAGAAAATGAAAACCTCTCAAACCCCAGCCCAGCTGCAGTTCCCACAGATAACTGGTGGAGAATGAGGAGTTGCCTCTCCATCTGCTGGATAAAACCCCCTCCTTCCCTGGGGACCCCCCTGCACGCACACCCCCCGGCCCCGGGGGCAGCCCAGGAAGAGGGGATGCCGTAGATCAGCCCCCAGAAAGGCGCAGCTCCCAGCGGGACGAGGCAGATGGGGAGAGGGAATAAGCAGCTTCCACCACTAAGCCGGGGAAGGCAAGACTGAGCCTGCGCACCGCACATGCCGGGGGCACGCCGTGCCGGGGCGCAGCCGGCCGGGGGGGCCACGCCGCGGGCCAGCCTTCTCGCCCAGTGCTAGCCTAAGCAACATGTACTGCTGGCTCTATAAAAATAATATTCCTCATTCTTAATCCCGTATAAATTATTTGTTACAATAAATACTTGCACGGAAAGCCTTGAGGCTTTACTAACAAAGCTGGGTTTGCGCGCAGGCTGCCAGGTTTTGAGAACTGGTTCAATCAGCTGGAGAAGCTGCTAGCGTGCTCAGGGAGCCCGGTCAGGCCTCGCAAGGTACAACTGAAGTGAAAAGAGCCGCTGCTGGCGCGGCTCTTCTTTCCCACAGTCCCCTCGACTCCAACTCTCACCAACCCAAAACAACTCAAACTGGGAAAAGGTTTTGCCACGGTATGAACTGGGAGAAAACAATCATCACGGTGGTCCTCGAACAGGTCCATCCACTTAAGAGATTCATGTATTCGGTGAGGGGCAGTTTCTGTGCCGAAGCGTGTTTCCAGCCAGCGCCCCGGCGAGCAGCAAGCCAACAACTTTCAAGATGAATTAAGGCCACCGCTTCCGTGGAGTTACGCTGGTGGAAGGCGGCTTTGTTAAACCGAAATGAAAGCTAAAAACGTGCTACGTTCACCCCATTGTTCCTTTGCCTTTTCTAATAGCTGTTTTCTCTCCTCCATCACTCTCCGGCTTCGCACGCTCAGCTGTGACTCTTTGTGCCTCCCTTTCGCTGCCTTCTGCTTCTGTTTGTCCTTTTGATCTCCCCTTCTCAGCTTGTGTTTTCTGCTGAGTCCCCATCCCCCACGCCTGATTTCCACTTTTATTAGGGTGCGAGGCAGAACGGCTCAAAGGATGAACAATGCGTTTTAGCTGAAAAGGCTTTGAAGCTGAACTGTGTTGTTTACCGATAGATTCCCCAATCTCCTACTGAAATAAAATAGTGTTTTACCTCCACCAAAGCGCTTGCTGTTTATTTTCAGTTGGAAGCAATTATAAAAAGCTGATGGCACGTTAAATGCATAAAAACAGGATCAGCAGCACAGGAGTATGATCACTTAAAAAAAATAAAAATAAAAATAAAACCCACCAAACTCAGACAACTGCACCTCCCAACAGCCCACAGTTTCTAGGATAAATTATTTTGGAGTCCGATCATAAAGCTTCTGCTGCTGCAAGGACAGGTTAAAGCTTCAACCAGCTCCTAAAAGCCCCTGTGAGCCAGCATGATGGTTTGGGTTTCCCATGCAAGCGTGCTTTCCTTCAACACTGAACAGGAACGTGTACCAAAGAGCTGCTTTCCCATCTGAGTTCCTTTAACTCCAAAGCATTACTTCAATTAATGCATGCTCTTTCAAGTTTAAATATTGAAACTCTTCAAGCTGGGCAACTTACAGCAAGTGACAAAGTACAACCACACAGCTCCTGCCCCCGTCGTTGCTCCCCTGCCCGCCCCGAAGGCCAGGCACCGCTCGCATCCAGACCTGCGCTACAGGACTCCCCAGTGGCAGCATCTCCCCAAGACGATCCCTGGGCAGGGTAACACTGTCTATAAATTAAGAGGCAGGATGGGAGATAAAAAGCAAAGTACCACGAGCTGTGGAGATACGGTTTTAGTTCTCCGGTCTGCTCAGTGCAGTGTTTTGTTACCACCCAGAATTAACACCCCACTGCAGCAGCAGGAGTGTGGCTCAGCCGGATGAGGGGCAGAGCGGGTCCCGGGAGCACCCCGAGTCCCCAGAGCACCCCGAGCCCCAGCTCTGCCTCTCGCCAGGGTGCCTACGGCCACGGGAAGGGGTGGCAGGGCTGAGAGCCTGGGGCAAAGCGCCCACCCAGGCTGCAGACAGAAGAAGCAGAACACACCAAAACCATCACTGATTCACCAGCTGTGTTAGTCAGCAGCAGCCGCCTCTGTCAGCCGGGATGCCCAGCGCTACCTGGGCAGGAGAACACATTAAACCGCGGAAGGGATAAGGCCAGGACAAGCCTGTAAGGTCTGCATCTCAAGAAAGTCACAACAATCAGACTTGAGCAACAATAAAAAGACTAATCTCCAGGAGAAGAGCAGCACCTTAGGGCCCACGACTACCCCAGGAACCCAGCGACTACAAACAGGCAGCCAAGAGAGCTGGGCAACTGCCCCCTGCCAACTCCCCGCTGCGAGAACAGACTTCTGCATGCTTAACAGCAAATTAAAATAAATTAAACCTCAGCTCATGCAAAATGTACAATTATTTTTTTCATCACAAACAGGTAAATTTTCAAGCTGACTGACCAAACAAAGAAAGCATAAAATAGTTGAGGCAAAATTATGCCACTCTGACTACAAGCTATAATCTCTGTTATTCAAAATTCAAGATTTGCAGGCTATAGAGTAGGTTTGGGAGCTGTTAATCAATGACTGAAATGAAAGATAATGCTTTACATGATGCACGGAGCTTCCTCAGAGGGAAGAGAGATTAACTCTCTGTAGATCACAGCCCTCAACCATACAAGTTTATTTCGTTACCATCACTATACCTTAAATAATTTAAAGCAATACTAAACCAGTAACAGACCACAATTTTAAGCAAAGAGCTTTTCTTTTTATGGAATAAAATCTCCTTTAAAAAAAAAAAATCTACTACAAACACTGCAGCTGGAGACAGCCTACTTTAATTAAAGAACCTGGGCACTGGGAAACAACGGTGCCTAGAAGGTCCCCAGGCAGAAGCCAGAACTGCCTGGCTCAGGCTTGGCTACTTAGGACTCCTTTCGTTAAGGGGCAGGGAGAAATTCAAGCAAAACCCACATTACTTAAGCGCTTTGAAAAAATCTCAAAGCCTAGCATGAAATACCTCTGTAGATCAGGTATTTGCCAATTTTTTTCAGTTAAGAAAAAGCCGTCTTAAAAACTTGAAAAGCACCCGTCCACAGGCCACCAGCAGGCTGGCAGCTGGTTTTCATACCCCTGCTCTTGTCCCCAGGAGTTTAGAGCTGAAGACTCTGGAAGGAACCAACATTAGACTAATGACCAGTTTGGACTTTGCTCACATGACCGCAGTATTTGATCTAAATTCTTAAAGAAAAGGTGCAAAGTAGTTCTGTCCCTCCTCCAATACCACACATTTTAGCGCACAAGTGCACCGTACCGACGTGCAGAGGGGCATGGAAACCCTCCCTTAACGAATGCTACCCAACAGGTATCTGAACTCCTGGCCTCACCAGCATCCAGAAATGTTAACTCCACCTTAGGGGATCACAGCAGCGCTCAGTTACATGGAGCCCTGAAGTGAAAAGCACAAAAGGATGAAATTCAAAATCTGCAGGTGTCCGGAGCGCTGCATACCTCTTACTCCTACTTACTCCTCCTTCAGCCCATCTGCATCTCTGAAGACTCCCAAGTTACACATTCACTAGACAGTCTCATTTATTCTCTACTGAGTAAATACTTTATACAGTTTTTAATGAACAAGCACTTGAACAAGCAGATTTCAGAAACAACAGGCTGTCATTCCCGAAATAAAGCACACGAACATGCACTGTATATATATGTTAAGACCACGAAATTTCCAGCGAAGCAGTAATTACATAAGGTATGTTGCTAATTGTTTTGAATTCCCCAAAAAAGAAAACTACACACTTCACACCCAGTAACTTCAAAACAGAACTGTTGATAACTTGAAAATATTTTTCCAGTAACTACAACAAAAATGCTCCAATGTATCTCACAAGAAGTGAGGAAAATTCCCAGATTACAGCAGTGAGGTTTGCTGCCAGGTTTCAAGGTCTGCTGGAGGCCCAAAACACACAGCGCTGCACTCGGGTGCCCAGTATGGTTTTGTTTCCCTCCTCCTTACAGACCTACAAACCTCCTCAGCCTTAATTTTGGGAACAGGGTAGGTTTGTATCACTGTCTGCCTTCCAAGAAACAGTTTCACACAGAAGCAACATCACTATTACTGAAGTTGCAAAAACTCGCACATCTACTAAGCTAGTTCACAGTTTCTAAAACTAAAAATTTCATCAACTCCAACTCCGCGCAGTAAGAGGCAAAAAGAGCTAAGGCCGTTCAATGAACACCTAAAGCACCAACACGCTGCATGGCGTTGGATCAGGGGTGGGTCTGGGCACGGGACTCCTGCTCTCCTTCCGCCAGGAGGATGGATGTCTCCGGAGGTCTGAGGACAAGGCAAGGAGGAGCTCGCCTGGGCTCACCAGATCCTGAAGCTCCATTTGAGATGTTTCTCACGAGAAGGATTAGGAATTACGGGCTGCAAACGGAAGAAACATCTGCTGGGTAGCAGGCAGCCATCCGGGCTCACCAGTGGCACGGGAAGAGAAATCCTCTGCAAAGTCTCAGTGGAGCGCAGAGCAAGCTCCCGCCAGTGAGCTAGCGCTGATCGCAGACCGACATCAAAGCAGAAACCATCCACAGCAGTCTTTTTGTGTAAATTACTCTTCCTGGCACGTGCAAGACACCGGCTGAATCCCTGATCAGATGGCAAAGTCTGGGTTTGGGGCAGGGAGCAGTGGCAGCAGCCCTGGCCAGCAAGGGAGCTCAGTTCGCGGGGCCGTGCTACACCACGGGCCCTCCCACAGAACCTGCCTTATTTAACAGTTTTGCAACATCCTCTGGAGCCCCAGTAACTTCATTTTTTAGGAAAGGATGTAAAACGTTCAGTGCCCACTACCAGTCATGCAGGTGAGAAGATGCAAGCACAACATTAAATTTTCAAGGCAATTCTGCAAGGCTGCTTCGTTTTCTGTCTGTGTCTACAAAGAGAGCATTGCTGCCTTCGTTAGGCATCTCCTTGTTTTCAGTAGCTTAAATGCTGAAAAAAGCAAGACTAAAAAAAGAAATCACGACACTGGAAACAGCCGTCTTCATAAAAACTGTTTTTAAACACCTACTCAGTCAAAACTGCGCAATAGGGGAGCAAGACACGGTTTGCACACTCATTCAGGTGTTCACCTTTTCCCTAAACGCCCAAAGAGCTCCGAACAAAACCTTCTGCTGCAGGGTACGGCCTTCACAGAGACGCCTTTGCCTTAACTCAAAGATTGTTTCCCCGTTTTATCAAGACGGGGCCACCAAGCAGCAGCGATTCTTTCATTAAACCGCGGTTTGCAGAAAGCCACCAGCACAAAGGCATTTCCCAAAGCCGCCCCGGCTGAAGCCGGCAGGGCTGTCACGGCAGGGCTGTCACGACGCTGGAGGAAAAGAGGAGAGGACGGCGCTGTAGCCGTAACGCACCATGTGTCCTCCAGCAGACCCTGTCTGGAGGGAGGACGGCGTGCTGGAGCCGCTCGGGGAAGCCAGATGCGAGGCCTGGCACTGACGCCAGCAGCCGAGCTATTTTTACTAACCAATGGGTTGCGGTGCCGGAGCAGGAGCTGCTTCTCCCCTCCGAGCCCGGCTCACCGCGCTTAGCCGGGATAGAGGGATCCGGGCGGCTCTCGGGGCTGAGGTGGGAGCCCAGCACCCGCCGCTGCCGGACCAGGAGGGAATTCAGGCACCGTTTGCAGAGCATGGATGGGGCTCTTCTGCCCACACAGACAAGCACCAAATCCAAAAGTGGCTTTTTTTGGTTTTTGGGGTTTTTTTGTTTGTTTGGTTTTTTGGCAGGGAGGCTTCCCCATCAGAATCCACAGAAAAAAATCCGTTAAATCTCTAAGCACGTAGCAGCCTAAATAGGTGATCGTTTCTCTTGGCCACAATGACACCCACCTGCACCCTGAGCCCTTCCCAAGGTCAGCTCCCTCCTCCCTGGACAAGATAACAGCACATGCCAAATCCCGTTTGAAAAAAGAAGTCAAGACAATAAAAGCTTAACTCAAATAAACATATTCAGATTACCCAGTGCACATCACCAGTTTTTCCTGGGCTTTCAAACGCTTTGCAGTTTCTGGAAGCTGAATGCCAGGAATACCTGCTGAAATTATCAGCACACCGCCGGCCTTCCTAGTGCTCTCTCCATTTTCTCAGGCTTCCTTCCTGGCTTCCTTCCAGTATTCCCATCTCTTACAGCAGATCCTGTTTTCCTTCATCATCTGGGTTGTCTCCTCCTCTTCCTTCTCATTGCCACCCACTCATTTTTTTCATCTTTCCCAATATTGTATTTGCTACATCCTCTCTCGCTGCAGCCCTCTCCCCCTCCGTGCCACCCAGCAGACCACCCGCGGCCACCGACCCCGTGCTCAGCCCCGCACCGCTCGCTTCAGAGCCGGGGTATGCGATGTGCTTGCCCACTCTAGCGTGCAGGATAACACTCAGGTCAAAAGCTTCTTCCTAGCCCGCACCCTGTCTGTCGCTGAGCACAAGGACACGTGGCTTCTCCCTCGAGCATCCCGACGTTTGAGAAACTCCCCGATACAGTCTCAGCAGTCAGTCCTTACAGACCCACCTCTGCCCGGATGCCCAGGAAACAAAGTCTG
Organism: Recurvirostra avosetta; assembly: GCA_004023745.1. Lineage (NCBI taxonomy): Eukaryota > Metazoa > Chordata > Aves > Charadriiformes > Recurvirostridae > Recurvirostra > Recurvirostra avosetta. The sequence goes on along the minus strand of SAYO01024525.1, from coordinate 60,147 downwards.
CTGAGAAGAGCAAAAAAAGCAGCAAACTGAGCCTTTTCTTTTTGCTCCTTCCTTTCCTCTAGCCCAAATCAAGAAAGCCACATATAACTGAGAGCTCCTGTCAGCCTCCTCCACACCAGTCCCACTGCAAAGCAGATCCATACTCCCCCCCTCCACCCAACACTACCTTCTCTAAAAATGTGCACGTCGGGCAGTGCATTAAGCACAATAATTCCAATTCTAAAAAGTACAAAATGCATTACTAATAAAATAGCAATGTAGTCAGCCCGAAACTTCCTTTGACTAGAAGAGGCCGCCTGCCTTCCATGTCAGGAGTGAAAGAGCTGCAGTTTCTGTGGCCCGGCGGGTTCCTGGCTACAGCCCCACGCTAGAAGCAGCAGGTCCCTTGAAACTCAGCTCTGCAGAGGCCTCAGCACAAGGCAGACTTGGGGGTTTTTTAATCACCAGGCTACATAGACAGTCACTTGACAACACACATTAAACTTAAGCCACCGCAGTCAACACCGGGAGCAGCTCCACACCCTCCGTCGCTCCTGTGCAACAAACTGAGTCAAAACCAAACAGGTAGAAAATTACCATTCTCATCTCTTTTGGGGAAGTATGAGAGTTTTCTCTTTTTTTTCTGGCATGCAAACTGTGGCCTCTGACACAAAACTGAGCTTGGCCTACCCTGCAGCCTCCGCTAGTGCTATTCCACATTCATGCAAGCTGCAGAGCTATTTTTACCCTGTGTAAAGAGATGATGCCCAAGATGTTGGACATCAATGCGCTGGAACCAGCGCAGTGCCACCTCGTCAACACCCACCTGGTCCCTGTGTTCACTCAATACCATAAAGGCTGAAGAGTCCTGTCAGCGTCAAAGCATCTAAAAGCTCTTCAGAGGGACATCGAGCATTTGACAAGCGCCCGGGTTGTTTTTCACACATCCACGTCTTCGTAGCATCACTCATAGCGGCGCCCAGCATGCTCCCCTTGGCTTTGAGAGCAGGGCACTGCTCCCCTTGGTACAGCCGCAGGTAGACACGCAACTTCTGTCAAAGCTTTGTTTGTGAGTTACCAATGCTCATCCAGAGAAGATCCCAAAGCAGCCTGACCAACACACATTTTTCAGCCTTTCCACAAGAAACCCTGAATCATTTGTCGTCAGCCATCTGCACAAAATTTCACCTGGGTACAAGTGAAAAGCAGTGCCTCACCCAGGTGTTCCCGTAAACCACCTACACCCACTTTCCTTCACCCAAGATTTACAAAGACTGTTGATTCATCTTAGTACTTGGGTGCAATCTGCTGACCGATGTTTTGACTAAAGCCTCAAGCACACACTGAAGACAGGCGAGAAGACATCTAGGCAGGAAAGCTGCACTGAGACTGTGAAACTTTACCGTAAGTACCAAGGCTGTAAAGTGCTTGGGCAGCCTGGGCGGCAGGCACGGGACGAGGACAAGGGCAGAAGTGCGAGCAAGATGAGGGAAGAAGAAGAAAGGGAGCAATGGGAAGGAGCCCAGAGGCAACAGGGCAGGGAGGGAGGCCAGGCGCACACCCAGCTCGAGCAGATGGAAAGTGGAAGCTCACAAAGCCTGGCAGGAAAAAAAAAAGCAGTGCCTATGTGAACAAATGAAAATGTATCTAGAGCAGAAAGTACTGAGTAGGGCTGGAAAGGACCCCAAGAGGTCCGTGCACTCCCTCAGTGCAAGCTGAGCACTTGTACATGCCTACACCAGCTCATACCAGCAGTGTTTACAGATCCTTCCTCAGGTCGACGCTTTGCTTAACACCAATTTGACTTAAAGAGAATGGTGTATTTCAAAGTGACACTGCTTACAAACCAAAACCAACCTGAAGGTTTGACACGGCACCGCATGTGGATCATGAGCTGCTAGAATGAACTTCTACATACTGCAAAAAAAAAGCTTTGCTTACATTTAAAAACATTTACATTTCTTCTAATAAACCAGACAGAGCTGTGAGGAGAATCAGAGATTTCCTTTAAAATCCTGTAAACTGAGGCCATCTCCGATCTCCTTTTGAAGAGCTTCTGGTGCTCAACCCAAAGCTTATGGTATCTTACACTGAACTTCTTGCTCCACAGATCCCTTCTCTCAGTACTTATGACGTGCGTGGCCCTGCTATTTATTGCCGGGGTTTGCCATCTACAAGACACAACAGCAGAGCGCTCCATCAGCCCATGACGGACATCTGATACCCACCCTCTTCAGGAGTCTCAAGGCCCCCTTCATATAACTAGAGCCATAGAGATAGCAGTGCTCCAGCTGCCAGCCATGGCAAGAGCACCTGCAGACCAACCAGTGATTGCCCTCACAGTCATTTAATCCAGACCCTTTTCACACACTGCCTGCACACCCTTTGGGTTTGTTACCGGTGCTAGCAATGGCTTGGGCATGGACAACATTAGTTTACTACAGCTTTCAAGAAAGATGGGGTCTGAGTCAGGAGCCGTCGCTCCATGGCACACAGGCAGATGTGGAAGAGCACAAGTAGGACCAGGGCAGATGTTCCCTGGACAGCAGCATCTCCCAGCTCCCACCGGATGAACACAACAGTAGCCCCTGCCTGGCACAGAAACAAGACACCATCGATAAGCTGTCAAGCACCTTATTTCCTCTTCGAAATGCACTACCCAATGACATGGTTTAACCTCTACCATTTTTCAAAAACCACCAAGACTACACTCACAGTGGTGACAAGACATCTGCATGACCTCAACATCATCATCTTTCAGTAGGGACCACTGCTCATGGCTTTTGCTCAACTGTCTTCACTGGAGGAATATACCAGTCACTGAAAAACCAACTGGAAATTCAGGACGCCTACCCTGGACATGGCACTGCCTACGACTCTTCTGTCACCCACTCTGCTTCTCCCCACGTACCCAGAATAGCTGTTAGTTCAATAGAACAATTAATTTATTAGGTAACCTACCTGGCTGAATACTTATGTGGCCAAAATGCTGGGTTTTAAACAAACAGTTTGGAACCGCACCGCAGCCAACACCGTCAGAGAAGCAGATACGGCGAGAAGGAAGTGGCACTATGGGGAACAGACGCTTTCCTGGCCCTTCACACAATCACATCTGCAACAAAGGATGTTGTTTCTCTCTACTACTTAAACCCACAAACAAGGGTTCATTCAACTTGGTGCACGACAGTTTTTAGGCTCAGTAACAGCTTTCTCCTAACACGGGGGACATGCAGGAACAGGGGAAAGTAAAAGGGAGACTAAGCAACTGGGCTGCATTACCTGTATCGGGTCCTTTTGGAGACCCAGGCCCAGCAAACACGGCAGTGGGGAGGCTTGCGGCGTGGAGCACAATGGCCCTCTGTGCTGAGCAGCCATCGGACCTGAAGCAGGAGATTTTCATCTGAGGCTTCCTGCAAAGCAGCATGAAGCCACTGAAACTACCACACACCCCCTTACAGATCGCCCCATGCACAGCAGGACTTTGCTGAGCGTTTGGTTTTCAGCCACTGGCTGGCAGCTGGGAGCACGGTGCTGGCACCAGGTCGGTGACCGTGGATCCCCGACCTCGGCAACAACCTACGAAAGGTACTTTATGGCATAGCTATTATCACAGACCCCTTGTTAGAAACCCTCATCGCTCTGCTTCCCTGACTCTTAACGGTGGCAAAGCTGTTTCAGACACATCACTCTCCAACTCAACTTTGGGAGCCCAGCCCTGAGCTCAGCAGAAAGTCAACCACGAGCAACAGCTGAGGAAAACACTAACTCACCACCAGCAGGAACCAAGCACGGAACTCTCCCCTCACCCATTTCAACAATACAAGGAGCCTTAAAGTAAACACATATAATAAGAAAGTAAAATTTTGCTAACTACATTACCCTCACTGGTTTGGGCTTCCAATACCAGTGTCACTCCATGGGCTGGAGGACGACCAGGGTGTTGGCTTGCCATTTGGACATTCGCTGCAGCAGCTCTTTCCCTACAACCTTGCAACACCCCCTCACCACCCCCCGGCGTTTCTCCCTCCACCGCCCATCCTTCACTCTGCTGGCAACTTGACCTCCACTTTTCCTGGGCACAGCTGCCGGCTCGGAGGCTCGTGTCCCCTCACCCACCTCCTGCCACCATGCAGGCAGGGCCGCGGGCCGTGAATGGAGAGTCCCAGCACGCTGCTCCCACGCTGCGCTTCCAGGGGTTGCCAGCAATAAATGTGATCATCTGCTGTGCTGATGCTGCAGTTGCCACTAATGAAATATTATAATGCAGTCCTTAAAGTGACACCGTGTTGAGCACGCCGTACGGCTGGGAATTAACTCACAAAGCGCAACCAAGAAAATGGAAATACTTCTCTTTCACCTCTTTCCTAATGGGAAGACAACCGAATTGTTTCTTCCTTTGCCGAGAACAAGTTAGAAATTCCCATCTCACGAAAAGTTTTAAAATTTTACTGTCTTTTTAACTATTGGGTCTGCAACATTTGCAAACGCATGTGACGAGAACTGCACATCAGTTCTATTTCTTTGAGCATAATGAAGCAAGAACAAACAGCAAGCTTCACAAACCACTTGGATATAGTAGCAATATCATGACTTCCCCAAATAAAACATTCTTCTTGAACATAACTACCCAAAACGTGCAAGTTTGTGCTACATAACATCAAGTTTTTTGTTTTATGTGCTTTGAAACAGTTTATGAGGAAACCTGTGCTTTGCAAAGGTACAGATAATTCAGGTGAGTCTGTACTTTACTTTCTGCATCACCTCCACCGAACTTTAATTCCCGCATTTATTTAAAATCTTGAACTGTATTTCTCTTTAATTATCAGAAGAATAAAGTTATTGTCATACTGTCACATCTTCTTTAAGACACACCTATTCAACATGGAAAAAATACTGGATTCTCCTGTAGCCAAACATTTTCCAGGCACGCACAACACAAAGCTATTCTTTAAAGACCAGTCACATGCAAGGTTTCATGATATTTACAGGCGTAAGAGGTCCTTGTGAGAAGAACATGACACAGAAAGTTTCCCCAGAAAAGAAACCTTGAACAAGAACCAAGTTATTTCTGCAAACGTGACTAGAAAATTCCTCAGCACTAGCAGAGATCTTTATGCATCCTCCACCTTGGATCTGCTCAAGGCCCGGTTTTAAGTATCATCAGAATCAGCAGCCAATCTCCAGGAGGCAGTGCGCCAACGGAGCCTTAGGAGCTCTCTAAAAGCTCTTTTCTTTACCCGTGTTTTCTTCACCCACATTTATACCCTTTTATATTTAACCTAGATAAGGAAAACATGAATGACAGCCGGGCCGCTAACACAGCTCGAGCACGATCGCTGCTCCTGACTGTGTGAAACGACAGTCTGGAAGCAATTTGTTTTCCCATCTCATTTCACATGGGAAGCCCATCCGCCAGCGGGGCCATGCCCCAGCCGCCCGTCCCCTCCCTGCTGGGAGCCCGGCACACAAGAGGACATTGTCCCGCCTGAATGACAAACAGTTTTGTGACGCTGAGGCTGTAAAGTGCATCAGACAGGTGCAAGGAAGCTTACCAAATTGGTGTGTACACGTCTCCACGATTCGGGGACAAGTTAATTCCTAGGGAGAATATACACGAAATGCCAACAATAGTCTGAGAGGAAGCGAGCGGCTGGGGGGGGGCGGGGGGTGCTCCACACTCGTCCCCCTTTGCTCGCGGCTCCCCTTTCCCAGCCCTCCCACCGCCACACACGCAGAGGCTCCATCTCCATCGGGGCAGATCGCTTCTCCCGGGAAACCTGGGTTTCCTGAGCTGCAACACTAGTCTGGCTTGTCTGAGGAACGGTAAAACACGGGCACGCTTTCAAAACCTGAAACTCATCTCAGGAAAGAAACCCCATGGTCCAAATAGGATAACAGAATTTGAAAGTATTTGGAGGGGGAGGGGGCGTGGGGGGGAAATCCCTTTAAACTGAACACAGAGATGTCTCGCGCTTGCCAGCAAGTTCACAATAAAACCGTTTGCTATTTCTGTCACCGCATCTCCAGAAGCTCAGACTCAATTTGATTCATTTTTCCCTATAAGGTATTTTTAAGTATAGAAGAAAAGGCCCAACTAATTGCCAGAACGTGTCCCTGCAGATTGTACAGCAGCAGCCATGCATGCATAAACCATTACACAGCTGGCAAGCAGACAGGCGCATCAGCCGGCGACGGAGTGAGTTTCAGACAGGTTACCCCACCAGAGGCACGATGAAATCCAGGACAGCCAGGTGATCTCCAGTGCCTTCACGTGCACCGACTTATTCAAGTATCTTAAGGCTTTCAGTTTTGTTTTTAAACACACATTAAGTGGATCATTCAACAGAAAGCACACAGCCAAGACCTTGGCAAACCGCAGCTGGCATTTAATAACTGCACCATCTTTAAAGACCCCTTTTAATCAACTTTTAACTCCTTGTCACACGGTGCCAGCATGTCCCAGCACACCCCAGGTTTCACTCAAAAGAGCCACCACGTCAAATTACTCCACCCTCTTCACCAACCTGCCATGCTTGCAAATCAGATCCAGGGACTTACTCAGCTGGGAAGAAACACAGCCAGGCAAAAAAGTTCCAATTTTTATAAAAAGAATAAAAAATCTGGGATCTCTAATCCAATTCTGACAAGCCTACAAGCAGCTGCTGGCACAACTGAGAAGTATTTAAGCCTGCATTATAGCAGAAAGAGCCCACATGGAATGTAATTTTTAACAGGTTTAGAGAAAATTAAGACTAGTAACAGGAATTACAATATGCAGAAAAGGTCTTCATTTCCTTCACCCCAATAAATATATTTCTATGCTCAACGTTTAAGCAGGAGCCAGATCAAAAAAAAGATTCAAAAGGGGCATTTTTCATGAAAGCTGTAAGGCAACACCACCGTACAATCACTGCAACAACCCCACAGAAGAACACTGGACTCTGCCACTGCCCAGGACCAGAAACTTGTTGAAACAGATGAAATGACTCACGAAGCAGAGACACGCATCGCTAGGGCTGCGCTGCCAAGGGGAGGGGAAAGCCGCCCCGACTGCCGCGTGGTTTGGGAAGGACTGCAATCCACCCAGCGCTGTTAGTCAGGCCCTCGGCACAGCACGCAACGCTACGGTAGGTAGAACTGAGTCGGCTCTTCTTGAAATCACTGAAAAGCTGTTCTGCCTTTAAAAAAAAAAAAAAGCACAGCTACTGCCAGATGTGAAAAATTCCTCCGGTCTGGTTTCCTGGAGGGAGCAGGAAAGGAGGCTGTGACCACCTCGCCCCTGTGCATGCCTGGGTCGGTCCTGCTCCGTGCAAGAAGGCGAGACAGGCTCCAGCTCAAACGTTAACTCTCCCCAAGAAACACAGCTCTGCCGGGTCTCCTGCCACCCGGCCAGGACAGCTGAAGCGCATCAAAACCGTGCAGTTAAATGGCATTGCAACCTCGTTAAGGAAAGACCCAAGTGCTCCTGTGCCCCAAGAAGAGGAGCAGGTCTTGCCGTGCCCGGCTCAGCCGACGTGCTGCGGCGCAGAGCAGAGGCGCGAGCTGGCAGGCTGCCCTGCTCATGTGCCTTTCTTGGAGCTTCTTCCAGCTCCTCCTCAAGGGAGCCTGCCGGGACCGTGCCTTCCAGCAAGGAGAGGCTCCGGCGAGCAAAGGCAGCCGCCTCCTCACCAGCGCTTTCTGCGGCCGAGCAGCCTCCTTAGAGACAAGCCCCAAGCCTGGGGGGTTAAGCCAGGAACCACCTCCCTGCAGCTAGAGGGTAGCGGTGCATGAAAGGTGCTTCAAGACACGACTGTGTGTACCAGTTCACGTGGAACTGAAAAGTTGACTCAAATCACGTCCACAATAAGTTGCATGGAAGATCACAACGTGCAGAAGCCGTAACAAACACAGAAGTGCTCCACTGTGTTTCACCACTCTAAAGCTGTAGATACACAATTGTGCTCCCCAAGTAATTTTTCTACAACACATGACGATATTCCCCAAGCAGTTTTTCTAAAATCCGTAATTGTATTCCCCAAGCAGTTTTTCTGCAATACCTCTGCAATATCTGGTGACCATTCTGGATTTGTACACAATTTTCACAACTACAATGATCCAACATTTACAGACAGCTCTTTAGAAAGTTATCTTTAGAAGTTGTTTCCTTCAGAACTGTCGGCACCTCTCCCCTCCAGCAGTCACATACTTTCAATGCAGTCTGAGAAACCAAGTGGTTTGGGGAAGTTTCTTTAATAGCTGCGTAAGTTTGCACGCAGTTACTGAAAGCTACGGCAATAGGGAGCCACAGCAGAGCAAACACGATGCTCACCAAGTACAGGTTCTGTAAACAAGTGAACAGCATTCAGTGTTAGAAGATGCACCACATCAAGGCTAGAAAACAGGGTTTTTAAAAATAATTAGAAGCAAAAACCATTCAGTAACTTGGTACCTTTTCAACTGCAACTCTAAAACTAAGCTTTATATGAAGGGTTTCGGTTTTCTAACAAAATCTGTTCCGACAAACACAGCACTCCTCCTCGGCAGCCTTAGTCACCACCCACAGCTGCCTGTGGACAGCATAAAGACGACAGTCCTGGAATTCACCACCTCTGCTTTTAGGTTTTGGAGTCCTTCAAGTCTCCCTCCCCCTTAAGACAGAGAAGCCGCCCCTCGGAATAAAAGCACTTGCTATTAAACTGCAAGCACGTAACACTCCTCACTCATAAGAAAACGTATGGTGGGGTTTTTCCCTTGCGTTACTCCCGAAGACCAGACAGTTCAGAAACAAGCTGTCAAAAAAATTAACTCTCTTTCTCAAAGAAATTGTTTGTGAACAATTCTCTGAGCAGTTTTGAAGCTGCACTCCTCGCTGGGCGTGTTAAAAGTTCTGGCTAAAAAGCAACCTTTCATGTGTAAAAGGTTAACAACATTTACACCTTAAATACCATCCACTTAAAAGCATCTAGACCAACAAGCTCCTTAGCAATTCCTCCCAGGGAGGTGGGACAACTGAACTGGTTGGTCTGGTTACTATATAAAGTCTAAAGTATGCTGTTTTCTACATTTTCATTAAAGATTAAGTCAGCCAAGTTCTGCTGAGGCTTAGGAAAAATACTGAAAGTCACCAGCCCTAATGATTACTCAGGCTGTCAGGAGGAACTGAGTATTTTTTCTAGTATGGGACTAATGTGCACAGAAATTCCCAGTCCAACAAGTGTTCCCGTGGGACATAATAACTGCATTTTGCACAGAGAACACACATCCAGCTGCTTTCACAGAGACACTTCAACAGCCACATCGGGACATGCAGGCAGGATCTTTGCAAAGTGCCAAACAGCACCTTTGGAGGCAGCTCCTGCTCTTGCCTACAATTTTGGCAGAATCAACATGGAGGGTAGATGTGAGCTTCACCTGTTCTGGTACGGGTCAGCCTGGTGAGTTATTCAAAATTGCGGATCCTACATCGACAGACATGTAAATGCCATGTCAGCAACAGGTTTGGACAGAGCAGAGTGGGGAAAGGCTCGAGTTCAGGGTTTTAGACCAAGGCTCAAAGCATGCTGCCCTTGCTGGTAGTACCAGATCCCCTAACGTGGTGGTAGTATCCATTCCACCGAGTGACAGGAAGGATTTTTGGATTTTTCTTAGAAATTGTACTTAAAAAAAAAAAACCAAACCAAACAACAAAATAAAGCTGAACTTCTGAAAAATTTTTCAGTGTTTGTCATGTTATAACCCCATGTAACACTGGCTGGCTTTACTGCAAAGAGACACACCATCAAAGAAGTCAGCAAATTATCCTCTTAATTACAAGACATTTATTATAACGTGTAGAAGAAAACTTGTTAAAAAACAAAGGACATGACTTTGGTGATCCTTTAGCAGCTGGGAACTGGATACAGGGAGAGAAGAGAAGACAGCATGTAGCAGAGTCTCCCAAACAGCATCAGGAATGGGGATTTCTCTGGTGCAAAGGTGCTGAGATGAGACCTCCTGTGCAAACAGGTCCGGTTACACGGATGGGCTCTATAGCCAATGGTGCTTTCATTCATCCATTATTTCTGGGGCATTTGTGAAGTCTTGCTTGCAAAACGCCAATACGTATTTCCACAAAGGCTTTGAAGTTGTTCCTGGCGATGAAAAGAAGCAGCAACACATGCTTCCATGGCTATGGACACATTCAGGAGACCAATAAATTCTGGCCCTACCCTCTTCAAATACTTGAACCACTCTTTCGTTTGTTTGGTTTTTAAGTCCAACACACCAACTATGTGTCTGTTCAATAAAGCCGCAGAGGGAAAATTGGTCAGGTTTGCAGCTAGAGCTACAAAACAGATTAAATTAATATTCTGCTCCCTCCCTCCCACAACATCCTTGGAGCAGCTTTGAAGACAAATGCTGGTCTAACAAGAGCAGCCTCTTCTTCAGAGAAACCTGATGATGATGGCAAAAATATTTTAAATTTGCTTGCTGAATCAACTGAACATTGTATTTGTTTCCCATAAGAATGTTTATTGCACTGACCGATAATGAAACTGGCACATATTGACAACACTACAGATTTAGCACTGAACTTGACCCATTTTGAGAACATGAGGGATACATGACATCTGCGCTGCAGTCCGCACTGGAGCCTCACGCCAGTCCTGTGCTCAGTTCGTTCAACACCTCTGTACAGAAAGGATGACTCTTGGACACACGCCCGCCTTTGAACAAAGTCGTATAGGAGAGGATGTAGTCAAGGGGGGTGGAAACGAGCTCTCAGAGATGGGCAGAAGGAAAAACTTTCTTGCTTCTCAACTCCCACGAGGTCTCCCAATTTTGAATGAACCGGTGTAACAAGTGAAACAGTTATACACACCTACTGGCTAGGCTGAAACTAAGAGCGCTTAAGGCAAGATTATTTTGTGCAAAAGCAGCTGACATTTGGAAAAGTTTAAATATCAAAATTTACTCCTCTGTAAAAACTGAAAATAATACATACTTAACACATGACATATCACTGGCATTTATACAGCTTGAATCAATCTCCAGTTAGGAGGCACTCTCTTCAAAACCCTTTCTAATTTAAAAAGATGCATCTAGACTCAAAAAATTTGAGAACTACTCATTGCTTCAACATTTGAGTTGTATTAATACATTCTGTGTGGAGATCTGAAGTCTATCCTCCTTTTCAAATAATGCTCAGCTTAAATACATTTTTAAAATAACTTTAAATAATTTTAAATATATTAAATATACCACTTAGACATATCAGTAATGCCAGTTTTACCTCCTGTACAAAAATACAATGGTGCTTAATACATACACTAATTTCAGCATCAAATATTAAAGTTCTTTGATCAGAGTAGGAGTTAAAGACCCTAAAGCAACATAGCCTGTATGTTGCCCAGTCTCTCCACAGATTTGAAATCTCAAAATTACTTACTCTTCTAATTCCAGTTCAGGATATATACCATAGTAAATATTTTAAAATAAACCCACAGGAGCTGCTTATGCCAGTAAAGTCAAACATTTGCTTTTTTAAAGGAACATCCATAAGTACAATCACCTTTTTATACAGTTAGGATTTTATTTTACTATACTGCTGTATCGCTTTCTTAATACACATCTGCTAAGGAAGAAACATTCTGTTTCTAATTACCAAAGTCTTAAAAAAAATATTTTTTTCAAGTTAAATATTTAATTTCTTTGAAAAGAAATATTTCTAGAGGTGCCTCAAGTAAAGAATTGTTTAACATGTGTTTTACAGCCTTTCCAAACTCTTTTTATGGTCCTGGAGCCTGTCCACATTTATGGAAAAAATGTAATGTTTCAGCTTCAATTTGTCTATTATTTCAGTGTGATGTTTTAAAGCTCTTTAAGAGAACACATCCATATTTCAAGTCATTTTTTCAATTAATATTTGAAAGAATTTTTTTTTTTTTAAACAGGGACTTTTTTAATAGCCACGGAAGTCAACTTTCTTCATGCAAATCTCTTGACTGAGATCAGTTTCCACTGACACATTTCTTTTTGCACCTTTATGTTATCCCAGTTTAGGTTTCTAGTCATGGTATTGCAGACCGGCAGCACGGGAGCACTTTTCCCTGCAGTAATGCTCCAAGGCGAGGAAGGACAAGAGCAAGATCGGTAGAAAAATGGCACCCAAGGCTGTACCCCCACTAAAACCCCTACCTCTTGACTGCATACAACCACTTCAGGTATTTTTTAAAGATAAAAATTATACCTAAAGAATTGGACTCTCTTCTCTGTCAGGTTATGCTAAGCAACTGGAAGAAACAAAATACTTAAAAGTACTAGGATAAGAATTTTGCCAGATGGCCTACTGTTTCTCCCCACGTGAAGGGGTCCCGGCATCCCACCCATGGGTGGCCACTGCAGAGCAATCACGAAACTTCTGCCCAGCCCATGGACACCGCGGCAGCATGCCAGAAGCCCAAGGGCTATACAGCTCAATTTCATTAAAGTGGGATATTTTAACAATATAAGTGTATGTAAATGTGATTGCCAGACACTAGACTAGCAGAGCACCAGAGACGAGGACTGGGAAATGCTCCCGTGAGGACGCTCTGCACCATCCTTGCCCCAGCACTGGCCCCTGCGAGGGGGAGCAGGGCTGGACCTCCTCACCTTACCAAACCGCCACAGAGGCGAAATGCTCTAAATGCAAGTAATAACAGATCTAGCACCCATGTACAGAGTTGTTTCTACAAAACGGACAGGGAAACATTAAACACTGTACCTATACGTGCAGGCAAGCGTGGCAGAGCCCAGCTGCACCCCAGCCTTCCACAGCCACAAGTAATTTTCTATCTGTGATGCTCAAATCAAAGGATATTCCACCGCCAGCAAGCCATGAGAAAGACTGCATCATTTTCATTATAAGATAAACTCTTAATGGCCTCTATGTCCGCTCTTCTGACTCCAATTGCAGCTTTATTTTCTCCATAGAAAGCTCCTGTTGATTTGGACGTTCTCCTAATCACCAAAAAGGAAACTAAATTTGAAGTAAGGATTTGGAGGGGAGCTGTTTTTGAGAAACAGACTTGTAAACAGTACTTTTATAGTGAAAGGAATGTAGAGAATGAGAAACAGCCAGCGAGTGCGTACGTTTAATACAAGCCTTCAAGGATGTACGTAACTCAGGGACAAGCTGAACAGAGGCTGCTTAGGACCGACGATGTGCAACATTTCCCATAGCATTTCTCGTGTATTTTTAGCCTGGTTTCCTGAGGAAATGAGGCCCAAAGCTGCAGCATGCCCACCTCTCCTCCACGCAGCCAGGTCTGAAGGAAGACAGGGGCTCAGGCAGCTGTGCAGGAGACTCTCACCCCTGCGGGAAGGTGGGAGCCTGGCCACTGTCTGTCCTGCCAAATGCAGGAGGCTTTTGGAAAGAGGAGTACTGCAAGGGGGACTTGATTTTATAGAACAAGGATTGCCCTGAAACCAAGCTATCCAAGTCACTGCAGGAGAAGTTGTCAGAAACACTCAACCAGATGCACACTCCCCATGGTGAGACCATTTCTCCAGCTTCTTGCTTCCCCCATCCAGAAGGCTCCATGTACTCACAACCCGAAGACATCTGTACGGGCTCTGGGTGACGCAACACCTGCCCTGAGACCACATTTACTCAGGCATGGTGCTACCAAGACCTGTTGAGGTGGGTGGCTGTGGGCAGCCCAACGTGAGCACCTGGGCCAGGGCTTACCAGGCTCTTCTGCATTACTCACATCAACTGCACCACGACCATCATACCCTGAGACACCGCAGCTGGAGGTGATAATGAGCAATTTACTGTCACTTTAAAGCTTACTGCAATCACAAGCCAGTAGACCAAGTCTAAAATGTGACAAGTCAATGTTTTATTTTTAATAACAGCACATCACTTCCTTGGGGAACTGTAAAAAAAAAAAATCAAGTGCTCTCTACACGAAATCCTAAAAGCAAGAAATCACAATACACAGCAAGATCTCAAATAACTTGTCACTCCCTGCCCTATGAAAGAGTGGATGGGAGCAAGTCAGAAAAATTCAAGAAACAAAAACGGACAAAGAAATGGATCAGGAGAGTCCCAGAGCCAGAAACCTCACTGCTGCGTGCATCAAAAGGTTCACCTTCACCCGAGCTCAAACATGTTATTTGAGATGAAACATTTTATGATGTGGTTATGCTCAAAAGCAGTGAAACACCATTTAAAAACAATAAAACACAAACTAGGAAGAAAATGTAAGCGGAGACTGGAGGTTGCTTTTGGAAATGCAGTGAGTTCTCCTGCCGTCCCTGGTAGGGTGTGCAGGCAGGGAGGGACAAGAGCACCACCATCCTGGTTAGGAAGTGATGGAGACTTGGCCTTTCCAAAAAGACATTCAGTTACCCAGTAAGAGGGAAGGGCTGGTAACCCTGTTTTGGTATCTGTGTTCAAATAAAAACACACTTTTGTTAACCCAGTATCTCAATCATTTAATGAACGGGCACCCAAGTGCCACTATCTGTCCTGCCAGCACTGAACTGACGGGGCAAAGCTCTAACGCAGTCCCTGAAAGGGGGTTGGGTTTTTTCTTCTAGCAACCCTGAAAAATACTTGGAAAGGGAATCCAAAATATAAGGCAGGGCACACATCCTGTTTTTCTGAAGCTATACAGTTTCTCAAGTGTTATAAAAATGATTTGCCAGTAAGCGAGCCAAATGTATTGGAAAGATACAAGCAGTGCTTGGTGTGGAAAGAAGGTGTTTTTAGCACGCTCGGGCCAATTAAGATTTCGAAGGTTTCCAAGCACACCACTCCTCTTAACCCAACAGAAGGAAACGGAGTTTAGCAACTTATTTAGGGTTTCATTTGCTAATTTGCAAAAACAAGGAGAAATCTTCCTCTGCTCTCCAGCATCTTGTTGGGAAAGCTCTTGCCAACACGCGGGTGTTGCTGCCAACAGCTCAACCCGGCATGACCCAAAGTTCTCCTCCCGGTGCCGGCGTGCTACTGCGGCAACGTGGGGAGGGAGCGAGACGCGCTCCGCATTTCTGTGGAGACAGCTGAGGATGGTTTTATTATAACCCTGACATCACATTTGCTGTTAAAATGAACCCAGTAAAAACCCACAACACACTAAGTGATAAGCCAAGTTTAAACCGGTATAGGCTCAGGTAACGGAAAGGTCACCCTGTAGGTTCAAGTCCGACAGAAAAAAGTTGCACATGTGCTACAAAACTGAAGCAGAATAAATGTTAAGAAGTAAGTTAGCCTATTTTCCTCCTTCCCCTCAACACAACTAAAAATGCTACTTTAAGATGACTGTTCTCAGTTTTAGCACTGATGATAGCTAGGTCAGAAGCCAGCCTTGGAAAGTTTTACTCAGCAGCAGCTTTAGAAACCATAAATTATCTTTAGACTAAGTTTACACACACACACCCCCTCTACAGCGTGTGACTGCCAGCTCCCTTTCTCAAGGCTTCTCTTTAGACACCACAGACATTCCCCAAAGCCGGGCAGAATCCTCACCTAGGCACGGCAGGGCTGAGGCAGACCTTTTCAGGAATGCTTTAGCTAAGACAAGAAGCAGACTGGGTCTGAACTCAAGACTGAGGTTTAGTACTTTCGACACAAGGCAGAGCTTGCGGCCAGGTAGGCATGGCCAAAGCACTACAGCCGGCAGCGGAGCACAAGCTGCATCGCCATTATCTTTGCTTCCATTGCAATGGGAAAAAAAAAAAAAATCAAGTACAAATCAAGCAAAGCTGGGTCTCTTTGTAGGCTAAGCCTGGAAAGTTTAAAACAAAGATGACTGCTTTTGAAAACTTTGTTTTGAACTGCTTTTTTACAAATCTAAACCCCAAAAAA
>SAYO01024525.1:6360-33966 GCA_004023745.1 Recurvirostra avosetta | reverse complement strand
AAAAAAAAAATAAAGAATGAATTACCGATTTTGCAGCTACTTAGTGGTAGGAACAGATGGTTACAGGCAATAGTATTGACAACTTAACAAGCTACCACCCCCAAAGGTGAGCTTCGAAGTCTGTTCCAAATTCAAGAGTTAAAAACATTACAGCTGAGACCGCCGCTCTCAGGGGAACTGGAGAGTTTTAGCCAGTCCCACAGCGTTTCAGAAATCTGCTTTACTCCCTGCTGCGTTCTGCCCCGGCCCTCACTGATCGGCTGTGACTTCCCAAAATGCCCCGACATGGTTCCCTGCAGTCATCTGCCCGTACCCGAGATGAGCCTGGGCAGCGGTGAAGGCAGGCAATGTGGATTAAACAGTTCTGAGTAAAAGCAGAGCTTTCAGTATTTGTCTACCAAACCAAAGCCACTTCTGAGGACAGAAAAGCCAGGCGTGCCAGCTTCCCAAAATGCTCAGGCACAGAGAGAAGTTCTGGGATTTCAAGCCCCTCGGAGCCTCTACCTCTGCGAGCAGAGACAACAGGCTGTGCCCCTCGTTCACTTGAATGCCTGCAAAAAGATGCAAGTTTCTTCAAAACACCCAAGAAATCCCTCCTCCCAGCTCCTGTACATCTCCAGCAATTGAAAACAATCAACCCGTCCAGTCTCAATCCAAGATCAAAATACTAATTAAAACATTAACTTGTTAAATACATTTCAGTCTCTGAATTTCTGCTGGAGAAGTCCACCAAACTACTACAAAATAGGGATAACATGCAGCGTTGCAAAAACTGTCAGAATACCTCAGTTCTCAAGCATCTAATTAAGCTAGTAATGAATTAGACTGAGCCTGCAAATCTCAGCCCTTGTTGTCTTGTTCTTCTAAAATTAAAGCTCTGCCAAGAATTTAACCAAGGGAACAGAAATAATGATAACGCCTAGTCTCCGTCTTCACACTCAACATTTAAGACTTACTTTTCAGAAGCATTTCCTGTTTTTATCAGAAGTCCCCTTCCAAAGAATATCAATAAAGCACATCCATCAATTTTGCATTTGCTTGAAATAACAACATTTTCCCCCTTTTACATGTACATATTAAAGAAACGGTCTGCACCTCCCTGTTACAGTGTCAGACACGGTGGTGGTTCAGCCAAACCGCTTTCCATGTGAGGTTTCCATAAGTGTCACACTCCAGTTTGTCCTGCCACTTTACACCACCAAGCAACGAGTCCCACCTCGGGGGGTGTCAGGCAGCTGCTTGTACCTGTTGGACACCAACTGTCCCACCTGCAGCTCCACTAAAGACGACCACGTCACTGACACATCTCCCTTGGTATCCACGCAACAGGAAGGCATTCCCCCAAACACCACTACCTACTTTCCCCCTTAGAGAACTCAGGGATTTGAGCGTCCAAATCACCAGACTCACAATTACCTACACTATTATTTAAAAGAGCAAAAGATAAGGGAACAAGAACATCCTAAACTATTATTCATTCAAGAAGTACAACAGTGAGTCTGGTCTTATCAGCAGGCCCTTGGTCTGCAAGCTCCTTAGGGTAGGAACAGATTGCACACCTCTTGCTGCCAAATGCATCATCTGCACTTAATCATAGCATGATGGATATCTTCTGAAAACAAGCAATTTCAGCCATATTTTGTGTAATCCTGCCATTTCACTCCAAAGCCTGTCATCTCGCGTCCCGGGTGTCACTTCCTCAGGGCGGAGACCATAACTTCGGTCTCTTTCAAGAATACACTTTGGTGCTACACAAAACACTCATAAATAAAACCACCACTCCAAACACCGCACCTCAATTCTTCAGTGAGCATTTCTGCATGCAGAAGCCTCCTACCACGAGACACACCAGAACCCGCCTGAAAGCGCTTTTACTTTCAGAAGAGGTCACACCCAGGAGCGCGGCTGCACAGCGATGGAAGCGGTAACTGGCTGCTTACACACCAAATACCCTATCAATTCCCTTCCCAAAATCATGCCGCCACGTGTCACCCGGGCTTTATATCTCATAGGAATTTTCCCCCATGAAATAACAGACTCTGCCAGCTACTGGAAATGGTGACCCCCTGCACCGACTATGTTACAAGCTTGTTTTAATAAACTTGTTCCTAAACACAACTGTGATTTTCAAGTGTAGAGTACATTAGCTGATATACACCTACAAAATCCTAACTGCAAAGTACACTTTTTTTTAAAAAATGAGGATTTTTGTGGTCATAATGTAGCCCCTTTGGAGAATAAGATTATTAAAAAAAAAGTGGTGGGGATATCTGCTTTTCTTCTTTTTAGGTAATTATTGCCATGGCTTTGTCTAGTTCTAAATGAGGAAGGAGGACAAGCATTACATTTGGTTGTGGATTGCTCTTACCAAGCATTTCCTTCTGTGTCACAGTGAACACACAGATCTGAATTACACCCAAAGAAACAAGCCAAGCAAGACATTTTTCAAAGAAGTTGCTTAGCTCAGATCTGTTCATTAAAGGTGCTGTATTGTGCACATGGGCCAGGTTAGCTTATTAGCAGTGGAAAGGTTAGTGAAAGTGAATTAATGTAAGTGCTCCACTCTCTAACATCTGACATGCAAGAAAGGAGCTTCCCTACCTACACTTCTCCTAAATGGTACGTTCAAATTGAGGGCATGTAGGTGGCATCTGCCAAAAGTGGCATGTGAATAACATTGGCAATTTAACAAATTCTGATAAAATACAGAGAACTGTAAAAGCAGCAATTCAAACACTCAAATCAAACGCTTCTGCTGAGATTACATCTGAGAATCCAGCTTTTTCACTGGGGCAGGGGAAAGGATTTTAAAGCTCTTTTCTGTAGGTCTCAGCAGTGTTCTGTGTCCAAAAACTCAAGCCCCATTCGACCCTCAAAGAAATCTAGGCTCACAATAGAGCCACCTCTGTTTAACCTCTGCTTACAGTGAAGACACAGCTTTAAAAAAATAAATTTAGATCACTTAACATCAGTGCTACCCATTACAGAGCACAAAATGGACACACAGAAAAGCTTACTGCTCCTAAGTGCTGCAGAAACCCTCCTCGAATTCATGCAGGTACGACAGTGTACGAGTGCCGTGCCAGAGAAGAGCACTGGGTAGGAAACGCTCTCCACCAACCCACCTCCCGTCCACCCTGGCTGCAACCTTTCCCAGGCTGGGCCACACACCAGTACAAACCCAAACTGCCCCGTTTGAAACACAGCGAGCAAACCTGCATCTGAAAAGCCACCCAGCTGCTTTAAGGCACTTCTAAAATCTGAACATTTCTGAGAGAAAGGACTCCACAATTCAGGGGTGGGGTGAGGACCACAGCAGAAGTCAGTCAAACCCACAAGCCACACAGCTCCGCTTCTTTAATGTTACATGAGACTATTAATTCCACTTGCACATGGCTTCTCCTCCCCTCTCTGGGCCCTGCTTCGTAACACATCAGCTTTTCTCCCCAAAAGCCAACGCTTCCGTACCGTACCCCAGAACCAGACGGAAAGCCTCACTGCTCAGCTCAGCTGTGACCAACATGCTAAAGACAAAAATGTACGCTGCGCTTCTGTTATCTCCCAAACCCTCTAATTTGGAAGGGATAAGAATTGAAACACATGGAAAAAAGCCAGAAAGCGCAGAACACCACTTCTGTGCAAAGAAATGTCTTCTGGGTGGAATACTAAGCTGTATTTCCCCCAAAGCAGTAAAAAGTGAAAACTGTATATGAACACATTTAAGAACATTAATAGAAAAACACCAAGCAGTTAAGTAAAGCCACGTTCCACCTAAACAACACTACCATTATTGCAGCATCTGACTTTCCGAGGACAATTCAATCCTGGAAGCATGTATTGTAATTGCTTTTCCACTACGGGCCTCAGCTTTACAATTGTATCCTTCTCAGGAGGTCAGAACAAGGCACGGCTGCAGCTCTGAAAAGCAATTCTGTTTAGCAGCACTACCTTATTCATTCTTTTAATCTTACACCTACATATTCATTATGAACTCCGTAAAATACCAGTGCCAAAACCACCATCAAAAGCCACTGCAATCTCTCAGAGAAAGCCTTGACCCCTCTGTTTCCCTAATGAAGATGTTGGGAAAGCGTGAATCACACCAGCTGTCGGCTCCGGTGCTGGAAACCAGTGGAGTCACCGAACCCCAGAATGAGCCCAGGCCGGTGCAGCTGTTTCTTGCTGTCAACAAGTAAGAAGAAGCTACCATGATGAACCTGGCTTGTTTTGAGCAAACCACTCGCAACAGTTTAGTGAGAAAATATCTGTCCTACTACTTATTGCGGCACAAGTGCTGCCGTGTCGCAGCCGTTCAGGCTATGTGAAGCCAGTATCTCACGCTGTTGACTGAACTCCCTTTTTCTCAACCCATCTAGACAGGACTTCTGCTGTTATTACTACGGAAAGCTAGGGGGGGAAACAAAACAGAAAAAAAGAGTTTGTTTTAGAGAACTGGGGGGTAGCAATGTTTGTAGCAAACCCTGTATTTCGCAATGAAGGAGCCATCTACCGAAATGGAGAAATCTCAGACTTTCATAACACTTCCTGCAGTGGAACAGCCCTCTGCTCCCTCCCCACAATGTACCGCGGCATTTCTGGTCCTCCAGCTGCGCCAACACAACTACTTCTGGGTCAGTAGATCATGCCACAAACAACTCACATAAACCTCTAAATATTTCTATTTTATTTAAATGCAGAATATCTTGGCAATCAGCTTAACAGCGCACCATCACAAACAGTGGTATTGGCACATGTGACGGGAACAAGCCACCTCCCAGGGACAGAAACACCCTGCATCGGGTTTGCAACTGAAGGGAACAGCACAGCAGATGCCCTCCAAGCCCCCTTCCAGCACCAAAGCTTTCTTTCCATTAGCCAAGCTATGAAACATGGAACATGCCCTCCAAGCCCCCTTCCAGCACCAAAGCTTTCTTTCCATTAGCCAAGCTATGAAACATGGAACAGCATCATCAGAATAGAGCCAACAAACACAGCAGGATCTTACTACAAAGGTAAGTTTGGTCCTGGAGATCAGGCTCCTCAGTCTCTTTCAACGGTGAATGCAGGCAGTGTCCCTTACAGCACGTCACATGCTTGAAGAGGGTATAAAAAACCCGAAACAACCAGTTTTGTGCCCCAGTGCATTTTCACTCATGGGTTTACAGCAAAGGCAACCTCACTCTCATAGCCACAAACAGACGACTGACTAAAGCCCAGCACTTTTGCAATACAACACCTTTTCTTCAGACAAGACAAGTGGTGGCACGTCACCACTCTTAGTTTGGCACACAAGTACCAAGGCACCCCAGGGTTTTACCCAGGCACAGCACAAGGAGTTAACACAGACGACAAGGACCCGCTTTTAGAATGGCTGCCGCCTTCTTCATGCGGATACCTGCGTGATAAACTGCAGTGACCGTGTGTGCTGTAGCCTCCCCACCAGCACAAAGCCCATGAATTCATCTCCACAGTTTCAGAACATGCCAGATTTGGGTAATTTTTTTCAGCCAACGCTGGAGGATTCTGATGTTCTCCCCAACATCTCCATACTGTAGCTGCGCAGGAATGGAGCTATTAGATCCCGGACCAACATGCATTTTAAGTAATGCAATAGCCTGCCTTTGCAGAGCAGCAGAGAACTTATTTTACCGGAAAAGGTCACTTAACTATCATCTCTCAGGGCTCACAAAATGCACAAAGCAAAATCACTTTTTTTTTTTGTTGTTTCAGAAGTCAGAGAAACATCTGACTCCATAGTAATTCTTTCTACACAGTGTGAATGTTTTGTCACATCATACATCCTCAACCTTCATCTGTCAAGTTTTTCCATCCATGGTTACAGCTAGACCCATAATCAAAATAGCATGGCTTTATATAAACAAAGTACAAAAAATCCAAAGAGAAAAGGCCTAAAGATGGAGAAAAAGCATACGTGGCAAACTTTTCTGAAGGGCAGCTACCATAGCAATGTAGTGCATAATTTAAGCTCTCAGTACTAATCCTAAAAGATATTAGTGGCCAAAAGGCAGGTGATGCAGACAAAGGGCCCTGGAGAGATGCAGTCTGCCATAACGCTCTATAATCTGTCAGGAACCAAGTCGGTTTGCCCAGTGGGCAAGTACACTATGCAAATACATTTGAATGCTTAGTTTTCGGTTAAGTAAAAGGTATTGCAATTAATACTACCCTGTTTTTTAAAGTATGGTTTGCATTCAAAAAAAGCAAAAAATGCCATTTACTTCAAAACTCGGAATGAAAAACCTTCGTACCGAACTATGAAATACAATAGGTAGTAAACAACCTGGTTTATAATTGGTGTTAGGATTCAGCTCAGTTTTTCAGGGGACTGCAGAGCACCCATTAAGGAAAGACTTACTGCACACTACAGCAAAAGGTCTCACACTTGATACACTTTAATTACTTAGCTGCAGCAGGGGAGAGTTACTGATGCCTAGTCTGTTTTGTTTCACCGTGAAAGGCTTCTACTGCTATTAATATTCACCAAGGGAAACAAATAACGTCTTGTTTCCATCTGAATACCTTGGAATTACTATGGACAAACTAAATACAAAGATTATTTTTTTTCCCCTCAAAACCCAGGACAAAATAAACCTACCAGCTTGCAAAGCCACGTGATAGAGCAGACCTATGTTTCTACCTAGAGTAACTCTCCTTCAATAACAGCCTTTATCATAACGACAATTTCAACACAAATAATCCTGTTGCAGCATAAACCAGGAGGTCAGCCAAATACCCAAAGCCCCACGGCAGAAGCCACACGCTGTAGGTTATCCCTTGAGAGCCTTCTCCATAGCATTTGTGGACATGCTGAGGATGACCTTCAACTCTGCACTGCTGAGCTTCCCCTCTGTAATGCTGCCACGACACACGCTGCAAAGCTGAGCTCACGGGGAGCAGAGAACCACAGCTTGTATTCAGCCTGCAACACGCCAAACTGCTGGTACTGCAGAAAAAAAACCTGCAAGAACAAACTCCTGCCCTACCAGCTACATCTATATCATTTTGCTTTCCAGAGGACAGCACTGAGCTCTCCCATCCTCTCTCAAAATGCTCAGGCAAAAATCTCTTCCAGCCCCCCAACTCCACTCTGCGATAGCCTATTATTTCTACATCTGCTAATGCTACCAAAAAGTTGAATCCTAACACTGAATCAAACTGTAGTCTCAGCATATTGGTAGGTTTCTCTGCCCAAAATGAAACATAGGTGCCATCTGTTTCAATTATAACTAATCACAAGGAGACGTAACATTGTGAAACTGGCACTTCTTAATAGACTTTTTTTAAAAGACATTTTAAAAGTGAAGAGAAAGAAAGAGGACCGTGATATACTAGAAGTAGGAGGATATTTAATACTTGGCAGTCAACAGCACCAACAAGGCAGGCAGTTTGCTGGACAAACCAGGGCTGGAACTGCCCCCACAGGAAAGTTAACTTTCGCTTTCACTGAAATCAGGGAAAAAACTTACTACATTTGAAATTATATGAAAGTAAAAGGGCATCTCAGAACTAAAGACATTTCCTAATATATTCTTGGCTAGTACCTTTAAGTTGTTCCGTGGAAGTTTGCCATTTTTACCTTCAAATTCCAGAAAATAAAGAAAAAACCCACCACAAACACATTAACACAGACACAAGCACTTGTTAGGTAATAAAAGAGAAAATTTGGATAGAAGCAAGGTAAATATTTACCGATTCCATAGTTGAAAGCTGTTGTTAGCAGGACATATATTAAAATCCAACAGAGGTGTGTCCCAGAAACGCTGTATAATCTGAAAAAAAACAAGAATTTGTTCATTAGAAAATTAAAACACACAGTTTAATTTTATTTACAACAAGCATGCTATACTTGAGTACATGAAGGCTACTAAATACAAATCCTTGCCTAATCCAGAAATAAACTTTCTGATAACGAGTCTGCACAAACAGAAGAATAAAAGAAACTTGTGGAAAGCTTAGCAGAGCATCAACCAGGTTCCATAACTTTCTGATAATAGATTAAAAAAAAAAATTACTTGTCTCAAGGCTTCTGTAACCATCTATGTGGTTTTACAGTCATTTTATTTACGAAAAATGTACATCACCCCCCTCCCCGATCTGTGAGCAACTCACAAACTGACAGACTACACAGGGAAAGAGTGAACTGCCCACGGCATGCTACTAGGTGCCCCGTGCCGGTAATTCACTTTTTTGAACAACTTATGTGGAATTACCCATGACACAAGCGCTTTCTTTTTAAGCATACCTTTAGATCCTTGCTCTGAATAGCAGTTAATCTATTACAAACCTCTAACTTTTTCTTTATTTTTTAAACAGCTCTTGCTGCACCTTTCAAAGATATTTTTCCAGCTGCAAATTCCCAAAGTGAAATTTCTGACACCGGGGCAGGAGCCAGGAGGAGCTCTCAGCACCCAAGGCAAAGGGGAATTACATTCATTAACTGGGCGACTGAACTGGTACATGAAAGGGCTGGCAGACGATTCCGAGCCCAAAACCCAGTACCTGAACTCTTCACCACTTCCCACGACGGAGGAATGCTCGGCTGCGCGGCGTGAGCAGTCTCAGGTGACTGTCACGTCAGCACGGGCAGAAACCCGACTTGCCTGACGAGCGCCAGGGCTGCAGCTAAACCCTTCCTATCTCATGAGTCACTTGGTGCTGCCCGCGCGCCTGACGAGCACCTTTGCTCAGAAATAAATTTCCCTCCCAGCCAGAGCAAACTAGTCTGTTCCAGATGAGATCTCCACACAAGTCGCTATCGTTTTGCGGGTGGTCTGGCCCGCTCCCCGACTGCAGAGGGGAGAAGTTTCGGACGGCACAGCTTGGTAGGAGCCTGTACAAGCAAGGGCGAGCCTGAACTACAAATAAGCATGTTTGAGGGTTTGCAATGTGGAAAACCAGGGAGCTTGGGCAAAGCCACATGTAAAACACAGTCTTATCCCAATTTTTTTTATGTCTATGATGAACCAAAACACCTCCAGATATCTGCTCAGCATTAGCAGGTTCGTACTTCTACTTGTAAAGGACCTGTAAATATGGGAAGAGTCAACCTATGCTCTAAGCAAAACCACAGAACTTCTTCAAAACATGCACGAGATGTGTAATAACAATGCCTGAGCTTCTGCTGCACTTCCACAGAGAAGCAGCTCAATAAAGGAACTTTATAAAATTAAACAGGCTGACGACATACTGCAGACCACAACTGCTAAAGCTCAGCTGTGCCAGGCAAGCAGCAGTCACCTGGAGTACGGGCACTGGCCCTTCCCGGTCCGACGGAAGGTAATCTGGTCTGCACAAACAGGTTAAAGGGTTAATTGCCAACTCCACATACTGCTCACTGCCAAATTCCCCACACAAAATCCCATGTCCAATGTGATCTCTAGACTCTCTAAACCACGCTGAGAGATGCAGTGACCAACCCCTGTTCCAGCTGACAATGGAAAATCTTTATTTCTTCCAAATTACCTTTTACTCTGAAAGGAGACCTTCTAAAGACCAATTTTATATATAAAACAAGAAACTCAAATATATAAAGTTACAAGTGGGGAACTACAGAGTATGTTCTTTTCAACAAAATTAACTACTGCTTTTATTTGCTTGCTCCATTTCCAGTTGCCCCGTACAAAGTGCTAAAGATTCCTCAACTCACACCAACCACCTTAACTCCTAGGACCTTCACATACTGGTCCTCCTCCTCCTAATTACAATCTGCTTCTTATGCTCTTTTTCTAAAACCTCTCACACTCATGCCTTTAGCATGGAGGTCCTTTGGGGCAGCCAACCACTACTTTTTAAATCTTGGTTTAACCTATTATTCTCCCAAAATCTGCCTGCACAAGTTCAAGGAGGCCCAGCTCCCTCGTCGCATGCTCTCAAGTGCAGTGTTTCTTTAAACAGCAACAGATTTAGTTTCCTATAATGTTTCCACAACTTCGCAGTCAACAGGACTAGCCTAACTAGAGCTCGTGACATGCAGTTCAATTTTATACTTCATTGCTGTTCGTCACCTTACAAACTACTTCTCTGATGTAGCTGGATTTGGACACCTGCTTTGCAACAGGATGGTCTTCAGAGAACCATCCAGGAGAGACCCTGAGGCTAATCAGGACAGATACATAGTGGAGGAGACTGGGAACCCTGGGAGAACCTTGTTTGTTTCCAGAAACTTTCACTCCCAGACAAAAAGTAGAAGGGAGGATGTCCAGATGAGCAACACCACTGCATCCAGGGTAAAGCTGCTACCAGCTAAGGAAAGTCTTAGGAGCCACAGTGAAAAGAATTAAGCCAAAATAAAACCAAAAAACCCAAAGGAACATGCAAGGGCACACAGTCCTGACTCAAAAGAAAGGAAATCCTGCCGCAGGTAAATTTTTCCAGACAAGCAAAGGGGAAACAAATGAAAGTTTCCTGACATTTTTTCTTTCAGAAGAGCAAAGGAGATAAAGACATACAGCTACCTCATGGGTTTTTTTTCCAAGGAAAGTGAGTCCTGGGGCACTGAAGTATCCCCTGATGGGGAACTACAGTCCTATGGAATACAATAACAATACTTGCACAGCATCTTTTCCACCATGAGTCCCCTACTCCTTTTATACTCTTCTCTGTAATAAATGTCACAACTCTAATTAGAGCTATCCACTTAAACAGTGATAAAACATAAACTGAGGGGGCAGAAAAAAAAGCTGAACTTCCAACCACATTATCTAGAAAATCAGCAGTGCTACTTGCTGACATTAGTGGCTATGATCAGTTGTGAACAAAATTATCATAAAAGTCTACAGAAATCCTGTCCCATGACACACTGATACACAGTTTTGAAGACCTATTTACATCTGCTTTCTGGCCTACATACAGCAATTTTATTCACTACTTAGCTCACATAGAAAATACATATTAAGTATTGTAACACTGAAATAGTGACAACATATGAGCCAAGTAACTTTCACTACAAAGCAAACAATTTTTTATGAAATCGTTATCAAATTACTTGTGAGTACAGCAAGTACTTTAGTGGAAGATGCCCAACGCACAGATCATGGTCAAAATCTGACAGGTAATATGCATTTGGGTCACCTACACACTGTTCCAGCTGTGCAGAATCCAACATTTCAATGTATGACTAACTTTACTTCCAAAAGACTAAACTATAATTAATAACGTTAGCCACATTTATCCATTCAATTTTCTTAGCTTTAGTCTGATGAAAATGTATCACTGCACAAACTGGCATTATGATCCTTGTTTTCCCTTCCATGAATTTACAACACTGACCGTTGGATAACACTCAGACACGTGCCATGCTAACTGCAGCTACGCACAAACCATTTTGCAATGCAAAATGGCAGACATTCCTTTTTCCTTTGCTTTGAAATGGTAGTATAAACACCAAATAATTAAGTTTTCCAGGCGACCAGATTCTGGTTTAAAACAGGCCCAGTCTTTCAAGACCTGTGATGCTTTATTTTATATTAACATGAAGTAATTTGGAAACTCTGGGTAAGCAGACAGTTCCATTAAAAAAAACCCAAGTGTTTCAACCTCTAAGTTCTCCCACCAACTTCTGTTCTTTAACACGTAGTCCTCAGCAGTTCCCCACTGATTAGTTATTGATTCCTCTTGCTGCACTCTCAGACAGATCAGTAAACTTCAGATTTAGAGCACACGGTGCAACTTTTCCTAGCACTCAATGAAAAAATTGGGAATTAAGTAATTCAAAGTTCTTCAATAAAAGGGCATCTCGTAACTTTACAGAAATCAGTATTTGAAGATGGAAAATGCTTTACAATCACAAGATGTGACCTGAAAAAAAAAATATACTTGCATTAAGATTAACTATAGACTATTTACATCAAAGCAGTTCAGGCAGGCAGCTGACACTAACAGCAGCGAGGCAGGAGGTGCCTTCACAGACTGATGTCAGCAATGAAATAATAAAACTGGACCAGCCCTGTATCGATGCAGAGTCACTTAGAATAGTCTCTATGAACAATGTGTTCAAGATTAAACAATTTTATACATCTAGATATTTCTAAATTTGATCAACTGAATGCTAAAAGGGTTCTACCCAAATCTCCATTTTAAAGGGAATAGGAAAGAAGCCGTCTGCTGAAGTTTCATTTCAAACAATCAAGAGGCCAACCTCCCCACAAGCAAGTACATTTTTTCTTATTATTGCTTCTTTGAAACAAAAAGTAAAAAGTTGTATTTCGATTTAAAGACAGACTTGCATCAATTCAGATTTTAGGGTGACCAAGAACTAAGAAGCGTAATAGGATACCAGTATGAGATGTACATTCTGGTTTAGACCAAATTCTGAATGGAAAAAAAATCTCTGGGGAGTAGGACAGCCTTTTTCCACAGCACTCATCTGCTTCCCTCACAATAATTTCAGGAAGAGACAGAATTTCAATGAGGCATCTCTCTGAGGGCTTCAGTAAAAATATACACTGGGGAACACACAAGACACCAATGAGCTTACGCTTGCAGATAAGCTCCATTACCTCAGATGCAGAACTCAAGGAGGTATGAGAACAACAAATTTGGAGGGACGTGAAATCTAGAAATGTTTTCCAACGCACTCCATAGGCACCTTCACAACAACTTGGCAACACTGCCGCACAGCTTTATGCGGCACCCTGTATACAAACACATCTTTCACTCTGCTGAAATGATGAAAAAGACTTATTCTCAGAAACTGTAAAAATTACATTACAATTCAAGGAGCTGAGAATATGGAGGGTGGCAGGGGAGGGGGGAGAATCCATAAGCAAACAGTACGACAAACCCCACATACTTATCAACTACCTGTCTTCCAGGAATATTTGTAAGTACCTTCTGCAACAACAGGGATTATAATCCTGCACCCAAGTCAGTTAAGAATCCCAACGACAAGTGCTGGAGTACAGGGAAGAAATCAAAGTGCCACATACACAGAAACAGTGCAGAAATTACTGCCTGTGCTCCTTTCTATAGGTTTTGCTCACACCCCCTTGAGAGCCAAGAACAGTCCTGCCCACTACAGCAGTGAAAGCTTTCCTCTGCCCCCCCTCAAGGGGATGTATGGCTAAAAGATCATCATATTTGTGGCAATTTCACCCCAAGAGCCTGGAAAAGCAGACCCAGACAACTCTTCACAGCTCAGGACTATTTAGAAAGAGGAGGAAAAGGGAGCCATATCGCACTGGAGATCTGAAGTGGGGGAGGAGTTGTTTCCAAGAAATACACAGAAATTAGAGACAAATAACATCCCTTTAACTGAAATGCCCTGCATCCTATATCAGTAGCTTACAGACCAACCATCTCCAAGTACATGCATGCGGAACAAACTGTTATGTTCAGTGGGACCAGAGTCACACTTGCTCACACGTGCAGCCGCTCCTATACTTTGAGAAGAAATTTCTAGTCATGGTGTGAGCTACAGAAATTGCCTTTCATTAGAATTTACAAAGAAACAAGTATTTCCGCAGCAATCATGATAGCCAACTATGCTCATACAGTGCCAATTACTGAAGTGAAAAAACAAAGTACAGAGAGAATTCCACTAGTGCTTAAACAAAAAAAAAAAAAGAAAAAACCACCTTACAGTATGTTTCATTGTGACAAGATTGTAACATCAAGTAAAATTTGATTTGATAACTTCCAGAAACTAAGTAGGTAATGTATTCTTGATCTCAAAGTTCCTTGCCCTGCAGATAATATGTATGCTGAGATCTACATTTTTTTTTAAAGCTCCTGTCATCTTTGCCACTTGATAAAAATACAAAATAACCTGATACTGTCCTCAAAAACACAGATCAAGATACTTATGCGTGGGCTGAAGAGCCCGAGGCTCAATTTATCCCACCAAAACAAGCGTGAAGGAAGGGAAAGATGTGGTTCCTGTGGAACCAAATAGTCCTTTAAGTGTTTTAATTGAAAGTCTGACATGGACAACAGTCTGCAAGAAACTGGGGGTTGACAGTTAAGTCAAGCAACGATGCTTGTGTATGGTACATTGCTATGTCTTCTTTTATAGAAAAGAGACCCAAGAAGTTCAAATAAAAATTCTATAGTTCATTCCAGTAGGTCAAAAGATAGTATAAAAGTGTTTAACTACTTCTATGTTTGAATTGCATTAAACTAAAAAACTAATTATCAGCAGAAACCTAACGTTTTATTTAATTTAACCCTTGCAAACACACAACAGGCAGCTGAGCAATAAACTTATTGGGCGTTCTAACTTCATTATTGGTTATCTGGTTTCTTCTTATCAGACATTTAAAGTTCTTTACTCTCAAGAATATCTCAAAATTGCTAACCTCTGAAATTGCATACCATTTCTCCCGGAAAGATCCGTGAAAGCAGCCTGAAAGGTACTTGGCAGAGCAAAAAAACTGGGGCTGTCAGAAGAGTCCCGGCTCCCAGCACGACCTGAAAGCTTAAATCACTGAAGTAACTCTTTTTTTCTTGGCGTGATGTGGCAGAAGAGCAAAGCAAGCCTGAACAGTTTCCACTGAACCAGATTTTTCAATTCCGTGCACACAATTAAGAGTTCTGGAAATCCACAAGCATGTTCCCTCATCTCTCCTCCTTCACCCTTACCACCCTTCTGTGGCTTCTCTGATGAGTGGAAAGTATTAAGTCAAAATACAGCTTCTGCAATTTCCTTAACCAACCTTGGACTGAAGCTCAAGGCTACAGCTTGCCCTTCTGTACCAGCAAGCAGAGACAAGACTCAGTCTGCCGGTCTAGAGGACATGCTGTTTTCCATGCTATGATTTAGTCTGCGTAAGTTTAAAAAAAACCCTCCCCTATTTTTAAAAAAATATTAAATGCCTTAAAGATTATGCACGTTCATCAGCAAATGGATAAAGAAGTCTTAGCTATACTAGCAACACTTGCCTTACAACAGCATTAACCTACGTCAACTGGCGACCTCTGGCATGGATGGAAATAAGAAAATGGTTAGGCACCCAAAAATGGTTATCCACTTTCACTTCAGCAGCCTAGGAAGATACAGGCATCCTTGTTCGTCAGCCCCAATGCTTCCAAATAATCCTCCAGGCCCTTACCATTTTTCTTTTTTAGAGCTCCGATATGAAATATAATTACCTAAGACTGCTGGGTCTTTCCAGCCTGGTTGAGTCTCTTCCAAAAAGACACATAATCAGGCTCATTTCTTTATTAAATGATTTGCACGTGCAAAGCAAAGATCCACTGTCTTGCTGTGGAAGAACACGTCATTGTTACTGGTACACGAATATACACGTTAAGCACGTGAGATTGTGTTTCCAAGAAAACCATCAGCGCAGAACAGCAGCATCATATCTACTTTCCAATAACCTGAACTGGTTAGCTATCCAGCCATAAAACTCAACATCAAAATGTACAGAACCCTCAAGCTGTTTATTTTATAGTAAGCTGTTAATTCCTAAGCCATTTGGAAGAGACACAGGAAGCACAATGGCATGGATATTCAAAGGAGAAATGTTCCATGATTATTTTTAGTTCACATGAAAATTAGAAGAAATTGTAACCTCCGTATCCTAAACATTTGCTGAGCCCCATCTGTAAAAGTAGTAAATTTCCAATCCAATTATTCTACAGTCAGATAATACAAAGAGTATAAATAGCACTTTTTTTAAAGCTTAAGTACAGCAGCATACATGCAGACGTGTAAAACAAAGGGCATAATAGAGTTGAAAATCAAACATTTTAGAAAGCATTATCCAGGAAAAGACTTTCATTCAGGCCAACACAGAAACCAACACACAGTAAGTTTAAGTAAAAGGTAGGACACAAAGACGAACAAGGCTCTTCTTGGGCATACAAACAAGTAGTAATAAAGGAGAACTAGCACTACTGGAGTCAACAGCATGAGCGGTAATATTCCCAGATGTTGACAATTAGAAAGGTTTATGGGAAAACTGAAAGAAATTAATCAAGTACTAGAAGACTTAGTGTATATTCAAAAGCTAGAGAATTCAAGTTTTTAACAAAAAGCAGCCAGAAGATTACTCAATTCCTGTCCACAGGTACCTATAAAAGAATCGCAACAGATTCATCTGGCAAACAAATTGAGCTGCCAGTTTTCTAGCTTACGTTTGTCATAGCCATCCTAAAAACTTACCGCCTGCACTTAAACAAAAACAACCAACAGTGACCTACGGGAATTTCTACCATTTCAGATCCAAAAGACACATGATAAAGAATATGCTGATACACCATCAAAAGGGACACACAAAGGTGAATTTCAAAGACAGACTAAAGTACTGCCCACCTTTAAAAGCTCAAAAACCCCCATCGTGCAGAACAGAATGAAGCCAAGCTAAAAAAAATATCTTGAAGCTTCAATTCTTCCTAATTAAGCTCCAAGATGCTGGCCTTCAACAACCCAATGAAGACAAGAAGTATGTTCTCTGGAATTAAACCAGTAATTTAAAGTTAGATCACAGCTGCTGACATAGTTCAGGTAACTCCTCCTTTTCATTCCTCCTAAATACAAGTCTGAAGTGGGACAAAGACATACTTCCCATCATTAGACTGAATACCTTCCCTGTAACTTCACTAAGAGCCCTTTACTCATCAGTTCCACTCAAATTCCCTTTGTAAGTTCTTCTAAGGGAAGGAAGGAAGGTTAATGATGCCACTAGGCCAGGAAGAGCACCACTGTATTTAAAAATATGAGTCTGCCATTTCTTACTCCGTGCTCAATTTTAACACATTGAGAAAATACAGACCATTCTTTGGAAGCAAAGAAAAAAAGTGACAGACACATTCATCACCTTTACGGTCGCAGATATTTGCAACCATGCAGTTCAGTGGCAAATTAGATACAGGTTACTATTAATAACTGAACTATTTCCTTTCCTTTCTGAAAGCTGATTTGTAAAAAGGATGCAAGCATCCCATTTTAAAACACACTAATTAGGCGAGGAAGAGTCAAGGAAGTCACTGTTCAGCCTTCAAGAACATACGTATAGTCTCTCTCAAAGAGGAAAAAAACAGAGCAAACTTACCCAAGGGGTGCATGATCACCCGCTCCAAGCAGCAGTATACAACCTCCTCAGCCAAGAAAATTCTGTGTAGTCACACAAATGTTACAACTGGAGAATTCAACAACTCCAATACAGGTTTCTTTCCTTAAGAATCTACAGGTCTCACTCAAAGGCTCACGACCGGATATGTACAGCCATTACAAGGATGAGATGACACCATTACCTGCCATAGCAGCAGACCTGGCTTGATGACCCAGGAGGTCCCCAGAAAGTGATGTGAAAAATGTAATTGTTAAAATGTGCTCAAGTCTTCAGTTTCCAGAGTTATGATAAGTGCCTTACAATCACCTCAAATTACATAGCAAGGAGAAACGGTAAAGGAAGCACCTCCTTGATTTACACATGGCATCTCTCCCCTATTGTCTAGGTCCTAGAAAGTTAAGGTCAGAATAAAAAGAGATTCTTTAAAAATACCACATAAATTGAAAGCACCTACAGCTTCCACTGATTATTCTTTTCCCCTTCTATTATAAGCCCTGAACAGGCTTAAGTAGCAGTTGCCATCATTAAAGAAGTTGCTCCCCTCCCATTTTCCATTCTCCTGGAAAATGAAGACGCTGGCAGCACCAGGTAAGGGTGATGAAGCAGAAGGCTGCTGCACTCACTCAGCTACAGACAGCAGGTCTGGGAAACGGTAAGAGGAGGGCACAGGCCACCTCAGCCACAAAGACTCACCAGAAAGCATTACTAAATAATAGAATAAGGAAGTCAAATGTCTGTCTGCATCCGTTAGTAGTACCCCAGCTCCTCAGGAGGGGCTGGAGACCTGCGGGTGAAGTTACCAGTTACAGCTGAATAGAGCCGAGCTGGGAGATCTGCCCCTGATCGGCTGCTGGATCCCCTGTTTCTCCCTCGGGCTACTTCTGGAGCTTGTCAGTAAATCAGCTTAACCTGCCAGCCCAGCAGAAAACCTACTCCTCATCCTCTGCCTGCTAGTCTCCCATCTCAAAAGGAACTGAATTGGCTTGCGCGCCCCGGGAAGAGGCAGCGCTCGCCCTGGGAGGGTGGGGGACCCTCACCCCCCGGCCACGGCAGCGCTGAACTGGCCCCAGCCATGCCACGAAACCGCACCCCAAGAAAATCTACAAACACAGAGTGAAAGGGCATATCCCTTCCTTCAAACACACGGCCGTCCAAATAAACAGCACAGAGGGTGGCAAGGAAAACGCTCAGAGGACAAAAGGACAGAGTTAGGATTAAACCCAGTCCCTTGATCCCCAGCCAAATGGCCTACCCATAAGCCCACGCAACTTCCAGAGCCAATTTAAAATCCTGAGTGTGCTATACTTCAGGTTATAAAATCATATTTAAACACACATTTGAAGCGTTCTTTGCTCTGTTGGTGGCTAAAAACAATTCCTTTGTCATCAAATCTTGCTTCAGCAAGCTGACATGACATTTTTAACTCAGGAAATAAGATAATTATGGTTCAAGGTAAACAACGACAACTGTGCATCATAAACAGTTTCTAATTTTAAGCCTGAGTCCCTCTAATGCCATCCATATTTTAAAGAAAGTTTCCTTACAAATGGTTTAGGTTGTCTAAGTAGCTTGTGACTGAGCCCTATTGCTGATTAGCATCAGCAGCAGGTCTCGGGAAAACACGGGCAGGTGTAGCAGATAAAAGTCTAGCAGATGCAGCAGGTGAGCTCC
This sequence comes from Recurvirostra avosetta, assembly GCA_004023745.1. NCBI lineage: Eukaryota > Metazoa > Chordata > Aves > Charadriiformes > Recurvirostridae > Recurvirostra > Recurvirostra avosetta. The sequence continues at coordinate 15,259 of SAYO01024525.1, read as the reverse complement.
TGTATCAAAATGAGTCAAGGTAAGGCAAACATGAAAGGAGAGAAAATATACTCTGAATCTTAAGTAGCTTGAGAGGTAAAAACTGTGTCTCATCTCTCTCAGGAACACACATAAAACAGTCAGCGCTGAGACCAAAGCTACACATACTTACGCAATGTTTGCTGCAAGTCATTTTATATCCCAGACCTCAAACGCCCCACTGCAGCTTCCTCAGTGGCACAAACAGCAAGAATTCAAGTTGTAACTCGCTGCAAGTATATCAGCTACCAAGTTGTTCAACACAAGGCAGTAAACTCACCTACAGCTATCCGCGCTGTGTCTGAACTAGCCCTTGTGCTACTGCTACCATAAAATATTCTCCAAAGTTACCTAGAAACAAAGCCTTACAATAAACAGAAGCATCACCGCTGAGACTTCGTAAGCCAGAAACGCTGAAGCACAACATCTGAATTTGTCTGGAACTACAATGAGGTATTGAGGGCAGCAAGCTGTCTGCCTCCAAGATGAATCATTACACACAGAGGTAGCAATAACTCCAAGTACTGCTTATAGGTGTTAGCCCAGTAGGCTTTCATTCTTCCTCATCCGAAGAAAAAGAAGTACTAAATTACAACTAAATGAATGCAGCTGAATGAGAGAATGTAGTAGAACAAGCGAGATCAAATACAGACAAAGCATTCTTAAACGGCTGTGCTTACAAAAGACAGAAGTGGCCAAAACTATTCAAACAGGCAGTTGTGAGAACACTGCAGTTTCTGCAGAAGACTAAACAGTAAAGAAGAATCACGTGGTGAAGCCTGTGCAGCTTGGGCAAGCTTGCTCCTCCAAAACTTTTCATCATTAAACATTTTCAAACAACCCCACCCCATTTCTGCTATTGTTGTCAGAGAGGGAATTCCAACCAGAACAATTATTTCCACCACATTTTTCTGTTGGAAGAAGAAAAATGGTAACACTGCCCAGCAGAAATACAATTTATGCAGTAGTTCATCTAGTACCATGAGTCTCCTTCCTAAAGAAAAAAGGATTAACATGCCTTGAGCCCATTGTGCAGCAGCACGAATGTATTTTTAGATACAAACACTTGAAGGCAGCAATATGGTGGAAGTCTCCCAGGTTGAAGTTAGCCGTGGGAGGTTAATCTCTCTACACCCTGGAGAGGGCAGTTCATTAAGAGGCTGTTCAGAGCAGAAGGAAACAATTCACCCACTCCCTGAAGAAATCCCTCTTCCCACGACTTGCACACAAGGCAGCTCCTCTGAACTCGCCACCGCCCCACATCTCATCCCAATTTGCACCATTTTCTTGGTAACAGCACCGTGTCCAGGCTCTGTTAGAAAACACGCTTCCCTTCTAGATGTATGTCACAATTAATGGACCTAAATTCAACGCTGTCTTCAAGGCACAAACTGGGATGCAAAGCGGCTCAAAGTCAACTCAAACGTCCAAGAAAGGGAGGGAACAGAACAACAGTCTGGCTTTATAATGTTTTATCTGCAATTAACACTTTTTCATGACTTCTGATAAGGTAACGTATTAGCTATCAGACCAAACCCAAGTGCAAATAAGTGAACCTTAAAATATTCTAAAAGTGAAACCTCAGAAAGTCAAATACTCTCTCTGCCACCAAAGCCACTCTGCTCTTCTCATGTAACAAATGAATGTTTAACCCAATAATCAGGTAAAAGAGTCTATTCAACGAGTCCACAAAGGGTAAGCTAGTCACCACATGCATTAGTTTATACCTACAACAGCGCTTGCATTGCAATTCATCAAGCAGTCCTTCAGGACCGTACCTTTGGAAAAAAACACCTCAAAGGTTTGCTGAGATAGCTGCCTCAGACCTGGGAAGAAGTCAAAAAACGTAAGCTGTCTCGACATTAGCCATCATATGCGCCCATTTATATACCAACTATAGGGTCATGTGGGTTTTTTGTTTGCTTTAAAAAAGTTAAGCAGACCGCCCAGCTATGCTCTGTCAATACAATGATATCCCCTTGACTTGAACCACAGGCTAAACAGCCATCATACACCTCTACTGTCATTCCTATATGAGGTTGTTCCTACGATACTGGAAATATCAACACCAGCTCAGAAAATTGCTTCCTAATATTTTCTTATGCTATTACTTATTTTAATACTTAACTCTCAAATAAGTTACTTCCAAACTGTAAAGCATTTGGTACGGAACGTTTGATTTTCAGGTAGCTGAAGTTAAGCAAAAATGGAACAAAAAATTCAGCTAGAACTCTGAATTACAGAGAGTAAGTGTTCATTATCTCATAAATTGCCCACAAGTCTGACTGTCCCATCTGACAGCTTAGAGATGCGGGCATTGTCAGAATGCATTACCTACCCACTTTGAAGAGGTACACTTAAGTATCCCAAACGTGTCACGAAATAACACAAATTAATGGTCAACTCTGAGCATTTACGTGACAACAGGTAGAAAAAAAGAGGAAACATGCAAAAAGTCTACATGGGACCCAAACGCCCTGACTATAGCCAAGCCATTTTTCACACTTTTATTAAAAATAGATTGGCCATTGACAATGATTCACATCTGCCTCTTGTAAACAGCAAAAGAGCACCAACATCATACAGCAAAAGACACAGAAATACGCAAAGGGCAACAGAGGTAACACCTATTAGCAAGGCTACTCCATACCTACAGCACACACACCACACTGTGCTTATACACCTCAAAAAATAGTTCATTTATAATAGCTCACAGCTTTCAAGGCAGGCAAGCAAAATTGTACTAAAATATGGTGTGTAGGTATAAGAAAAATAAAGCTTGATTCAGTCCTGCCTCCCCTCCTTAGCCCTACCTCCTCCAAACGCTTTAAATAGGATGTTATCACTACTTGTTTATACGCCATTACAGAAAAAGATGCTCGGTTTCTTAATATTGCATTAGAGAACAAAATGTTACTCAATTCTTTCTGTAAAGTACCAAGAAATAACTGTGAGACCATATGCATCTGAAAGCATCCACGTGCTGGAGTAATCCGGACTTACGTAACTGACAATCGGCATCTAACCACAAAGAGCAGGAAAGAAAGGACCAACATACAAATCTTCTTTAAGACCTAAAACCAAACTAAAAATTCATTCTGAGGAGTCTGATTCGGGAGGCAAGTGAAACTCACATCTCTTAAGTTACAATTTAAGGCTTCTGCCATGAAAGTACACAGGAAAAAAAAATCCCACGTGGCTGATTTTTCTCCTTTAGCTCAACCCGTTAAGCAAAAATGAATCATTTGCTAATTGACGAGTTCAGTTTGAACCAATGCCACCATGATTCTTACCTCAGTACCTGGAAGGCAAGTCCTTTCAAGGTTTGAACAAGCCATCGACAAAGGCAGAGATCAGCATCCTTCTATTTTCTCAGTGCATCCTAAAATGTCATGCATCGGAGCACAGATACTCCAGGAGATCATGTTGTACTTTACCCTTGAAGTCACAGTAAAGAAAAGAAAGCACCCACTCCTACACACTTACAGGGTCCACCACAGCCTCCAGCCCCGTTCAGACGAGGGCAAAGCACACCACCACGCTATGGCGTGTACTGTAACGCAGGGGTACTATCTAATGCCCTAAATCGCCTCTGCCTTGGAACGGCCCCACTATCTTCAGCTGTAAAACCAGCTTCCTACTGCCAGCTGCAGTGGACACATACAACGCTCACATCTGCATTTTCTGAGCCGGGGGGGTTCACAAGTGGAAGTAAATCAAAGGGAAAGGTGGGCACAGTTCAAAAGAACAGCAGCCACGGCACGAGGCAGACGTGGACAGGGCAGTCAAAAACGAGAGGTGCAAAACAGACCTAAAATCCACAGACAGGCAACAAATGGGACTAAAGTCCTTCCTCACCCCCCCATTCTACCTGCTCTTAGCCAAAAGGCAACATTTTTTTTCCTTATAAGCACGATTAAGTGCTTTGGTATCAGTGTTAGACAAAGATCACTGTTTTAGATGCCAGGCTTGGGGGGGAAGAGAAGGTGTTTGCGGAGACGCAACCACCACCGTAAAGGCATCGACACATTATTATGAAAAGCAAGTCAACTTTTTATGCATAGATAAGGATAACAAATGTTTCATTGCTGTGTTTCAAACATTTGAGATCTTAAGATGAACCATAGGAAAGAGCATTACTAGTTAGGCTATTACAGTAAATGAAATGAAAATTGAAAATGAAGTCTAACTGACATTAAATTTAAGTAACTATATATCAATTCTACAATCATCATAATACAAAGACAGTTCTTACGACAAAAACTTCGGCAGAACAGAAAAGCACCCTTGATAACTCTGAATATTAAGCTGAGGTACCACAGGCATCTTACAGTTTATATAAATAAAGTGCCTCCTGCAAATAATCATGGTTCCTTCAGTGAAAACTGCAGCATGATTAACAGAGGTCCATTATAAAGGCAATGCATAACCTAGCTCCTGTGAGTAGTCACTGCCACATCGGACTGCGTTTCTATGGCAACCAGGGAGGAAAATATAAAGCAAATTACAGTTAAATGAAAATTATTCTCCATGACAATATATGTTAATGCAGAAACATTTGCAAGGCCATTCTGGATAAAATGTTTACATTCACACATGTGTTTACAAAAATAAATAAAAGGCACACTACAACAGCTAATGGATCATCCAAAGATAAGGATCACAGTCTTTTTTTTTTTTTCAAGTTTTAATGTATTCAGAACAAAATTCTTCAAGCTAACAGAATGTAAAACAATCCACTTTAACAAAGGTATTTGCACATTTAGATATATGTTCTTTAAGAAACAGTTTTTCAGAAGATCTAACATGTACATTTTTGAGTGTTGTGATCCTTTAATTTTCTTGGCTGCAAACAAAGAGCACATTTATACCTCCTCATCCCAGGAGAAAGCGTTTTAAACGAGAGGCTAAGTCACTCAGAATATTTATGGAGTTCTGACTGAAACTGGAATAGTGACTTATTTTAAGCAGCCATAACTTACTTACTGAAAACTGAAAAGTGTTTTATACCTCAGTATTTGCGGCATCAACTCTACAGCTGGGAGAGTCTTATACCTCCCCACAGTTTGAAAGAAGCAAAGGCCAATAAGAACCCATCATTAGATACCTTTACAAAAGCCTGCAATTAAGGCTTTAAAAGGTTATCCCACTCTCCCACCACAATCGCTTAGCCTAAACAGTCCTTTTTTTAGGGAATATATCTCAGTTTTTAAATATCTTCTGAAGCATGAGTGAAGTTAATTGGAATAAGGCTCGTTCAAGAGGCAGCCGCTTACTTATTTTTTTAACTCACTTGGCTCATACCCCAAAGAAAAGCCCAAAGAAAGAAAGTAGGTTATAAACTGACTTACAGTCTCTTTTCCACTCTGAAGCGCCACGTTTTAAGAACAGTTTAAAATACTGCATTAGAAAAAAGCACTCCTCTCAGCCGCGTTTCACGGTTCCCCCTGCCAAGTTCCTTTCCCATGGAAATGGTCTGCCTGTTCCGCAAGTAACACAGGTGCAGGTTTCTTAGGAAGACCCAGAAAGAGCACAAGGCACTTTTTGAACCCGTTTCAGTGAGCTGGGAACACAGAAGACGGCATTCACTCCGCTGGCACATCTGAACTTACTCCGTACACGCTCCCACTGACCTCTGCATCTGTCTCTTGCCTCCACCTACAGAACAATACTTGAATCATGAGGATCATAACTTTTTATGACAGCGGGAAAACTGCAATATTCTCCACAAGTTCACTCCACCCTGCACATAAAACTGCTCATAGGTTCAACCATAAAGCAAACTACCTTCTTTGAAGTTCGACTTAAAGGCCGGCGCACGTTATAAAGCTGATCTGAAAAAAACGCAGCCTATTAACATTTTACATAGCCACACTCATGGAAATCATCATTCGTTAATCATTTGGTGCGACTGTTGACAAAAGCAAGTTAGGTCAGAAAGTAACTGGGTAACAAAACACTTTACAGGTGAGCTCAGGTTACCCACAAACACCAAATTCACATACCACCAAATATATTCCAGTCACGCTCCACTTTCCCTGAGGATCGCTTGCTGCAGAGCCCACAGCAGCATTACCATTATCATTTCAACTAATTTAGTCACTGATCTCCGCGCAACCACGACTCCCTCCACCTTTCTCTCTACAGCGATGTGCAGACAATCTCCATACAACGCAAAGAAAACATCTACAAATCTTAGCCTAAAAAAAAATATATATATCTGCAAATCGAACTACAGTAGCAGTTGCTAGGTTCCTTTTAAAACCTTCACTAATTGCTAGGATTGGGTTTACCACTGCAGCAAGGAGCTTCAGTAGAGAGGGGTTGAATGTTGTTTTCACAAAAGAACTTCTAAAACCACAGGCTGCATGTCTGCAACAGCAGGTATTTATATTCTGTGCACAAATGAGATTACGCGTACACGCACCATCCCCACTAGCCTTCAAGCAGATGATTCCCACCAGGCCAAGCTACCTTTCCGGACGCCAGAGCTATCAGGTCGGGTACCCTGCTTTCTGCTGATGCGTGCTCCATCCTTTTGCGGAGAACTGCCTTACCGTGTCAAAGGCACCCACATTAGAAAAGTCCTTTCCTCTGTAAATGTAAGCAAATGCATGCTAACATGAAGTAAAATTCTAGAGAAAACCATGCAGCTTGCAGCTTTCCTGCCCTAGCAAACAGCAGGAGGTTCAGGGGAAAGCCAGGCTGCCAGGCAACACTAAGCATGCAATGCTGCCAGCAGACCTCCCATGCACCCTTCTCTATTGCAAGCTGCATCAAGTGAATTAGCACCAGATGGACAAGGTAACAGCTCTGAACAGACTACCAGAAGGATTCTTGCGGATTTCAATTACCTGCACTGCTCCGTAAGAGTAAATTCTGCCTACAACTATTACTGGTAATATTGTGGAAAAGAGCCCCATCGTTCAAATACAGGATGAATCCATAAAACAGAAAGATCCAAAGAGCCGATCTAACCAGAGACAATAGGTGGTGACCGTGACGCAGAAGAGGTAACGAGCCATTAGTGGTAAGCACAAGAGGCATACAACAGCAGACCCAAGCTGCCAGCACCCCCAACTCTCATCCCTGGCAGAAGTCTCCATGCCCTCAGATCCTTCCCTCTCAACACTACTGCAGCTTCATTTCATTTTCAAGCACTTTCCTCCCACCATACAAAAAACACAGCCCAGATCTCAAGAGGGAGATGAAGATGCAGGATGATCTCAGAGAAAAGGAGAAAGGCAGGAACAGACGGGAGGGAACATCAAAAGGCAGACAGACTAAAATTAGAGACAAGAATCCTGGATGAGGAGGACCAAGGTGAGAGCAAAGAGCCGAGCAGAGCCTCCATCAGATGAGGCTCTAGGGAAGAGGGAGACAGATAGAAGGGAGAAATATTACAGTGGGTGAAGTAGGGGAAGCTAACAGACAGAACAGACTGCAGAAGTAAATTCAGCATTTTAAGAATACAACCTGTAGCTTTAACTAAGGAGCACTACTCAGCACATCAGGAAAAAGCCACAAAGTTTACTTCTTGTATCATCTCTTCTCCCCTGGATGAAGGCTAACTCAAAGGCAATTCAGCTCTCACCACAGAACAAGTTTTACACCCCAGTACCAGTGCTGATCACAGGGGAAGGATATTTAATTTGCCACCATCACCCACAACAGAGAGCAGCTCTGAGTAATGCAGGGCACCTCAGATCCCAGTCAGAAAGCCAGAAGCCTTCTGGGCTGCTGGCAAAATGGAGAGCGTCAAACAAATCAGAGGCCGGGACAGTCATTGCGCAGTACCCCAACGTGTGCCAAGAGGCAGAGTACGGCAAGGAAGGAGACTACAGAAGATAGAGCAGTTATCAGCAATTCTTATTTTCAAAACGAGCATATTCTCACGTGTCCCGAGTTGGTAGGACAAGAAACCACACAAGTTGGAACAAAAAGGTCAACATTCAAGGAGACGAGGCTTTCATCTTCAAACCTGGCTAGTGCATTCAACTCTTGGACTGCTCGGAAAGGTGAAGTTTTACACACAAAAATATCCAGGCTTACTCATTACAGACCCACAATCCAGTTCGGATAAATGTATCTGCCTGTGGCTGGCTGCAAGATGAAACCAAGGAGACAGCTAGCTATGGGAAGCAGCCAAACACTGTAACTAGAGCACCAGCTCACCCACTGGTATTTAAACAACCATGAGCAGGATGTTTGTTTCCCCACACAAACACACACCCCTTCCCCACATCAACCTATATCTCTCCCCAGCATCGGCATGGCTAATCTCATCCATCTATCTAAAGATATAACTATAGCAGTACTTTATAAATAGGCTTACACGTTCAGTCCATCCAAGACCTGACGCAACAGCAGAACGACAGTCGGTGCAGCAAGCGGTGTGTGTTGTTACGACAACACTGACATTTCACAATCTGCAACAGCCATCATCCCGCGTAATGTGGAAAACACTAGACCGAAAGTGTAAAGTCTACCCAAAAGATTACTGCTTTTCATAGGATACGGTCACTGCCACAGTCAGCAGGATATGAGATCTGTTACCTCCTCCCTGCAGAAGGCAGCTATCAGGAGACCATTCCCAACGGAGAACTTCTTGGAACTTTATCTTGGCTCCTCCTGTCCCTAACCGGCCTGCAGAAAACCCAGCTACTTACTAGTAATTTGGAGCTCCTGGTACAACTTGTTTACACAGAGCAGGTCATAGGATAGGCTGGAAGGTGTAAGCAGGATATAGTTTTTATGGCTCTGAACTCCTGCCCAGATAAGCTGATAACGCTCTGTGCTGAGGGGGAGGGGAGTACTTTCATGTGCGCTTTATTTAAAATGAAGATGCACCATGAACTGCAGTTAGGCATTTTATACTTAA